>CAWUFW010001227.1:1035000-1195000 GCA_963921515.1 Calotriton arnoldi
TGAAGAGGGGGAGGGCGAGTGAGAGACTCATGAGGTGGACACTGGAGAAAGCGGGAAAGAAAGGGAGAGAGAGACTGACAGAGTGAGAAAGAAAAGATGGAACGGAGGGGGGGGTAGACGAGCGATATCGAGAAAGACCCCATAACTGAGTGCCTCGGTTATACTTAGTGCGCCTCACTGCCCCACGGTTGAAGGTGCGAGGTGTGTCAGTGTCTCCCTTTCTGGCCTTCTCATCCCACCCCACGTCCAGCCTCTCATGAAAGAGTCAGAGTAGGGCATTAACTCCGCATTAAAGCCTCGTGTATCACAGGCCTTGAATTTAGACTGTGACTGCAGGGGCGGGGGTCTGCTGTCCCTCGCCGGCCTCCGTACCACCCCAGCCCTTTCAGTAGGGTTCAAACAAAATCTGCTGGTATTGCTGCTTCAGGATTCCAGTTGCAAACCTGTTGGCAGCTGTGCAAAGCCTTGTTGCATGTCTTCTTAGGCGGGGCCCCACTCGCTGGATTTTAAACCTCCGCCGAGTGAGACACATGAAGTGTGATATGCTGTTTTACACTAGAGCAGAGAACGGACGGGGAAAGGAGAGCAGACGGGAAAGGGAGAGCAGAGAGCGGACGGGAAAGGGAGAGCAGAGAGCGGACGTGAAAGGGAGAGCAGAGAGCAAAAGGGAGAGCGAGAGAGCGAAAGGGAGAGCGAGAGAGAGAAAGAAAAAGAGCAAGAGATAAAGATAGAGAAAAAGATAGAGAAAGAGAGAGAAAGAGAGAAAGAGCGAGCAAGAGCAGCAAGAGAGCGAGCAAGAACAAGCAGAGAGAGAAAGAGCACGGGGGAGAGAGAAAGAAAGAGTAGAAAGAGAGAAAGCGGGAGGGGCGAGCCCCTTCAAGATACAAGCACAAACCTGGCGCAGTCTGACAGGCGCTCCCAAGCCCCCCTCTCCACTGCGCTCCTCTCTGCAGCTGTAAACAAACTCCCTTGCATGTCAACGTGGCTCACTCAGCCCGTGCATTTCTAGTTGAGTGATAATTATATTGCGTGCCACAGAGAGGCTGCATTTCGTAGTGCTGTAAGTAACGGGAGTGCAGTCAGAGCAGCGCTTGTTTGATGGCATCGAAGCGCTTCAGATGCCCTGGGAGGCATGATGTGGAAGCGTGTAGGCGTGACCTCATACTGTGGTGTAGAGCAGTGTGTGATTTGGGGGGGGGGTCATTGGGAAGGAGGGGAAATACACAACTATGGGTTTAGGGGTGGAATGTGTCGATCCTAGAGCCGGAGGGAGGTTTCAGGGCAGAAAGTCTGCAGTCTGTCAGCGGCTCGGCAATGCTGGCTGTTTGTGCCCGAGGCAACATCTGAAGATACGCACTCATCTCGCACTCGGACTCAATAGAGCATTAATATTCTGAACCTTTATGGATGAAACGTCTAACTGGCAAAGAGATATCCAGGCACGCACACATCACAGCTTCAGGCGCGTTTACCCGCCAAGATGTCTTCCCAGCAACAAGTACACGTTCTGGGCATTTTGAGTGAGTTTGTTGGTTCGCCGCAAGAGGAGCTAGAAAAAAAATACGGGGATTTTAAAAGCAGCGATAGGAAAGCTGCTAACGAGCTAGCTGGCAAAAGCATAAGCTTTTGAAGCACGAGCTAAGTGACACGGACCACAGTGGGAGGGGTGGGGGAGTGCGGCCAAGAGCACACACAGCGTTTCCTTGCGGGAGCGAGCAGGGGCACCATCTGTTTGAAAGTTAATTACAAACAGATGTTGCTAAGCTTCGCTCCCGCAAGGAATAGCTAAACGTGCACGCGTTGCCATTGAAAGCAATGCAAAGCGTGCACGTTTTTGGCAGAAAAAGCGAATCGATTCCTAAAGGTGTCCTCCTATGCAGCGAATGCGCGCTGCGTAGGCGAGACCTAAAAATGAGTCCATGTCATTACTGTAACAAGTTATGGCATTGGAAGAGGGAATGTCGTCTTAATACGAACAGATTAATAAATGAGAATCAAGTTTAAATTTTAAATTCAGGGTTCGTACACGCACAGGATAACGCTGTTCAACAGCAAATTTGCCAAGACAGAGAATGCAAAGTCCCAATGTGCAACAGCAAGTCCCTGTATTGCAGTTCCTTAAGTCCTGATTCCACTGAAAAATGTACATGGTCATAGATTTAATTCTAACCAGGTCAAGAATTTTAATCAGAATCCCTTCCAGAACCAAAATCGGTTTCAACAGTTTTCCATGTTTGACACGTTTGATGGTTATGGTTCCTATCAGTCACTATAACGGTGCCTGATGGGAGAGGAAGATTGCTTTCTTGGCGCAGTCTTAGAGGTAGATCAGAGTGGTCCATTTGTAGAAGATGAGGAGAATGGCCATGCCGTTTCATTTTTGATTCATACTGGTGCTATTGGTTCCACTGTGAGAACAGCGGAAGTTCCAGATCTACCTCCCGCGGGCAGCAGAATCAAAGTTGTTGGACTTGTAAATAAACAAGCGACAATCCTGTAACACAAGAAGTGCCTGTTAAAATAGGGTCTTTTGAAGAGAGTGACCAGTTAGTGGTGTGTGATTCCAGTGCTGTAAATCTTTTAGGATGTGATTTATTGTGCAAGTTAAATTGTACCAAGGAGCAGAGTTTCAGACTCATGACGAAGATTTTGCCTTTAAGTTGGCAAGTCGAGGGCCAACCATTGGACTGTACCCTTTGATGACAAATGATGATTTGCCACCAGATCTCAGAGATACGGTCAAGCCTGAAGTTTGGGACTTCTCAGGAAAGGAGATAGGCCTCATAAAAGGAGTTAAGCCTATCAGAATAACTCTCAAGCCTAATGTTGAGTAGCTAAGAACCCCTCAGTACAATCTGACTCCTGAAACGATTGCTAGGATTACCCCTGTGATTGAGTCGATGATACAACAAGACATTTTGAAAGAGATAATGGGGAGTCCATGTAACTAAGCCATCATGAGCTTGCAGAAGCCTAAATAAAATAAATTGCATTGTTGTTCCCTGTGGTACTGAATCTAGCTGTGATTTTATTTCAAATTCCATGTGAGGCTGAACGGTTCACTATGATTGATTGCATTTTTCTATATTCCCTTGCATGAGGACAGTCAGTACCTTTTCACCTTCCTGTTCTAGAACCATGTTTTTGCATGGTGTCAAGTCCCACAGGGTTATGCAGAAAGCCCTTCAATCTTGGTTCAATCCCCAATTCAGGTTCATGGCTGAAGGATTGTGTCACAGAAGCATTAAAAAGATGAATGTAGGGCAAAGAACCACAGTGACACTGAGCCACATAGGAAGATCAAGTGGTCCAGTCACAGGATGCAGTTGGACTTTATCTAGATGCCTGTGTGTAACGGGTTGAGATACATCCTGGTGATTGTATGCATCTTCTTGCGTTGGGTTGAAGCCTGTCTGACCAGAAGAAATGACAGTGTCGCAGTAGCTAAATTGTTGTTGAGGGAGCTCATACCAAGGTTTGGTTTCCCAACTTCGCTGGTGTCAGACCGAAGGACTCATTTCAATAATGAGATCCTGAAAATGTTGTGTGCATCATTACGGTGGAGCAAAGACTACATTGCAGTTACCGACCTGACACTCCAGGAATCGTGGAGCAGGTCAATGGTACTTTAAAATCCAGATTGGCCAAAGTGTGTCCTTCAATGTCTTTGAAGTGGCCTGATGCTTTGCCCCTTGTGTTGATGAGTCTTCGCAGCATTCCTGATAGGAGGACAGGACTGTTCCCCCATGAAATAATGATGGGCAGGGCGACGAGACTGCCAGCTGTGCCTGCAAATGCGCTTGTGAATATTACAGATGACATGATTCTTGATTACTGCAAAGGACTGGCTGATGTGGTGCATCTGTTACTCACACGGTTGGAGCTGCTACTGCCCCACTGCATAAGGAGCAGTGCCACGACCTCAGTCCCAGCGACTGGGACCTGGTGAATAAGCACGTTCAGAAAATGTGCTTGGAACCCCGATGACGTGGTCCTTACCAGGTTATCCTCATTACAAACACTGTGTGGAGGTCTCCCCAACTGGATCCATGCTGCCCACACTCGAAGAGTGGAATGTGTCTTGATGATCTGACAGTACCTCTCCCAGAAGTGCAAGCTGCAACGAGAGGCAGCAGGAGGAGGTTGGACAAGCTAAAGGAGACCAGCGAGAGACTGAAATAGCATTTGCTTGACCTGAGAGGGGTCTTGATGAGCGACATTTGAAGTTGAAACAGAAGAGTCTCTACCTGTGGCGTTAAATGAGCCAGATTCAGACTCCGATGAAGAGACTAATACTGTGGTAAACCGAGTGGGAGCTGGAGAGAGCTGGCCAAGAAGGCAAGAGAGAGTGAGACTGAGTCTGCCTGCAGGACATGTGCCACACGCGACACAGATCCGTGTGCCTTCTCCCCCCTCGCTGCCTTAGCTCAGTGCATTCTACTGGTTTTGTGATTCGCTTCCTGCCTCTATTGCTGTTTTTCTGTGCCTAGTTTTTTGTTCATTGCTGTTCATTTCTGCCATTTCTGTGCCTGGTTATTTTTCCATTTTTGTTGTTACTGTTGTTTCTGTGCCCGGTATTTTTCCATTGCCGTTGTGACTGCTGTTTCTGTGCCTAGTTATTTTTCCTTTACTGTTAATACTGCATTTTCTGTTCCTTCTTATCCTTGTTTCATGTCTGTTTACTTTTTTGTAATTTTCTCCTCTGTGCAGTGAGCCGGCCTGCCTTGCCGCCCTCTCTTACCCCCGTTCGCTGCTCCCACCTCTCAGTGCCCCACACCTTCCCAGGACTTATTTACAGGTGGGCGCAGCACGACTATGCAGCAGACGCATGCAGTGGGTGCACTACTGGCACAGCATGCCAAAGGCAAGCCCATCTGCACCCGTCCATGCCTGGACTGTGCCCAGCTCCAGGTACACTGGATATCCCATCACCCGCAGCTACACCAAACGCCAAGCTCACAGCCTTGGACCACAGACACAGCGACAACTGCAGCCGCACCTCTCCATGCAAAACAGTGGGACATTTCGCTTGCCGCCACTGTCTCTTCTCCTGCAACGCCAGGGCACCCGCACATGCAACTGCATCACCACGCCAACCACAACTGCATCCGGACAACTCCAATGTCTCCTGCTCAATGCCTGATTGCTCTCAAACACACCACCGAGATTTGGGACTCCATCACCTCCCTAACCGCCGACATCGTCTTCCTTACTGAGACATGGCTCAACTTAGCATCCACACCAGACATCGCCACGCCCAATGGCTGCAAAATTGCACACCAGGACAGCATCAACAAAAGAAACCATCCATTGCACCACCACCACAGACAACACCAGCCCGATCATGGAACACCTCAACCTTCGACTCTAAACAGACGACAAAACCGCCATCAGAGGCATCCTCACCAACAGACCCAAATTCATTGCATCACAAGCCATCGACACCGAACACTACATCTTACACGGAGACCACAATTTTCCCCTCGACTACTTCAACGACAACAACACACCCAATTTTCTCGGAAAGCATGAACAACATCGGCCTTACTCAACTAGTCGGGCATATGCTTGACCTTATTTTCACAGCCAGCAACAGAGTCAAGTACACCAAGTCACAGATCTCACCTGGACGGACCACTCAATCATCCACGTCACCATTACAGCAGCACACAGCACTGCCACCAAGCCACCCAGCACCTCACACCGCAGATGTAACAAAGTATCTGAAAGGAAATGAATGAACGCCCTCAACTCCTCCCACCCATACACCACAACCAACTTAGAAAAGGCAGTCAAAATCTTCGCCACCTGGATCTCCGAGTGCACCGACAGAGTCACCCCCATCAAGCCCACCAAACTCAAAAGATCCACCAAACATGACAGCTGGTACACCTTGGAACTTAGAACCACGAGACGCAACTGCAAGCAACTAGAAAGGAGATGGTGCCCCAATAAGGAGCACACAGACCGCACCATCTTCAAAACATCCCACTACCACCAAATCCTGGAAGAGATGAAAAAGAACACCCAGCTGACCACATTGAAGCCAGCTCCAACCACAGCAAAGAACTTTTCAGCATCATCAAAGAGTTCTCCAACTCCTCAGCAACCAAGAACATCATCACCCCCTCCCAAGAACTCTGCGACACCTTGGCTGACTTCTTCCACAACAAGATCTCTACCATCTACAAACACTTCAAACCCTAAGCAGCTGCCTCTGACATTCCCCATCCTCCTCGCTCCCACAAACGCAAACTCCGACCACCAGATCACCGCCTGGGATCAGCTCACCACACAGAGTACCACATCTATCATGCTCTGCACCCACTCATGAGCACCCATGGACCCCTGTATCACATGTTCAACCTCAGAAACGGGACTATCAGCAACAAGCTCACAGCCAACCTCAGCACCTCCATCACATCGGCCACCTTCCCAGATGAATGGAAACACGCTGACATCAAACCTCTCCTCAAGAAAATGTCTGCTAACCCCAACGAGCCGCGGCTGTCCAGGGCTAGTCACTATGCCCAAATTTTCACCTACTCCTCACTCAAATTGAGACATTGTTACTCTACCAACTACTCACTTAATCCTACCACTCTACCCAAATTAGCTAATTTAGGGATTTTAAACACCAGGAATTCTATTCCCGAACTAAATTCACCCTGTTTTGTTGGAGTCAACACCCCTAAGCAGGCTAACGGTAGGATGATTCAACTAACAATCATCTATCTGAACACGGTCACTGGTGAAACATCAATTAGAAATATTTCACTTACTAGACTCTGCAAAAACCGGACATACTCCTATTAACAGAACATTGGCTTTCCCGTGAGTCCTATCCTGACACCCTGGCAACACTCTAAAGTAACTATTATATTCTCCAGACTAATCGGGCTACCGGTAAAATGGACAGAGGGGTTGCTGCCATAATCCATCAGCATTTGAGGTTTACCACCCTCACCGCCCTCGACATTACCTCAGTAGAGAGTTTAGTCATCAAACTTAACTCTTTCCTCACTGCCCTGATTTGTGTACTCATTTATAGGCCCCCTCACTATATGCCTCATTTCCCCCATTTATTGGGGGAACAAATATCCCATTTAGTAATCAACCATGCTAGAATTTTACTTATTGGCGACTTTAACTATTGGGCCAATGATGAGATGAGTGGCCCAAGCTCATCAGAACTGACTGACTTACTAAACTGGTTGAACTGTGATCAGCATGTGACATCCTCCACTCATATAAAAAGTCATATCCTCGATCAAGTTTGGACCTCTAACCTAATGGTGTGTACCCCGACGGTTTCCCCTTCTGCTTGGTCTGATCATTTTTTAATAGATTTTACCCTTAGCAACCTGACCATTTCCAAACCCCCAGCTAGGGCGGGTCTATTGGCTAAGAACTGGACTAACACTAACATCAATGCCTTCTGCAACTCCCTAGCGCCCACCATGCCTATTAAACATTCTAATGTCAAGCTAAATGAAGAAAATATCAGAACATGGTTGGCAGATGTCAACAACATCCATGCTCCCTTTAGGAAAGTCAAAAAGGCCAGGTGCCACGACTCTCAGAGATGGTTCTCTGAAGACTTAAAACTTAAAAAAACTAGCCCTGCGCCGCACTGAACACAATTGGAGAAGAAACTACTCTCCAGAGAAAAAAGATATCTAGCCCAACTTAAGCAATATAAAAATTCTATCCTACCAACCAAGGACACTTACTTTTCCAGCAAGATTCTGAACTTAAACAAATCTAAAGACATATTTTCGATTGTTTCTATGTTATCCAACCCTGACAGAGTAACAGTAAAATTACCCCAACTCAATCTGTCTGTAAGACGCTTAATTCCATTTTCATTGACAAAATTATTCCCATAAAAGCCAGTATACCTGCTAGTCCCCTTTCCGGTAATCAATCGGCTGCTTTCAGGAATCCTCATTCCCTGACTGAGCTTCCCATAATCAGTAAAGAACTTTTTCTTATTTTGTTGACTAAAGTCAAATCCGGCTCCCCTTTTGATAGCTGTCCTCCTCATATTCTGAAGGAAGCTTTTCACATATTCCCTGATCCTGCTTTTTCTTTACTGAATGATTCATTAACATAGGGCTCTGTTCCCAGAGTCTTTAAAGAAGCAATTGTAGTCCCACTAATTAAGAAAACCTGTGCAGATCCACTTCTCCTTACTAATTATCGCCCCATCTCATTGCTTTCCTTCCTGGGCAAGGTGTTGGAAGCCCACGTTGCTAACTGCCTTTGCTCCTTTGTCGAGCAATCTCAATTTCTCGACTCTCATCAAGCTGACTTCCATTCTTCTTATTCCACTGAGGCAGTAGTTCTGACTGTGCTGGACGAAATGAGGAAGGAGGCAGAAGGGCACTACACAGGCACTGGTGCTCCTTGATGTAGCTGCAGCTTTTGACACAGTCGACCATGAACTTCTGGTGAATCGCGTCAGGGCCACGGGTGTCCAGGGACCAGCTCATGAATGGTTTGCGTCCTTCTTGGATGGATGCTCCCATTCGGTTTGACTCTCTCAATATAGGTCTCCCAAAGTTAAACCGACCTGAGGCGTCCCGCAGGGATCATCTCTGTCCCCGCACCTGTTCAATTTGTACATTTTTCCACTGGTACAGTCCCTGAGGAAAATGTACATGTGCACTTTCAACTATGCCAATGACATGCAATTAATTTTCACAATCGATAATACTCCTGGCTCAATTTCAAATTTCCAAACAACTATGCTATTTATCTGCAATTGGATGAATAGCAATCATTTAAAACTAAATCCTGACAAGACAGAACTTGTCTTAGTCGGTGGCTCTCAAAACCCATGGAATGCTAATTTTTGGCTTGCTGTGTTGTGTACGCCCCCCGCCCTCTTCCTCAGCAAAGAGCCTCAGAGTTATTAACAACAACAATCTCTCTATGAAGCCCCAGATTGGGTCTGTAGTATCCACCTGTTTCTTCCAGCTCCGGAAGATCAGGAAAATTAGTAGATTCCTCACCTTTGAAGCTCTCGTTCAGGTTGTTCTTTCACTAGTCATCTCCCATATTGACTATGCAAATTCTCTCTACTTCGGCCTCCCGGACTATCTAACAAGAAGATTTCAACTGGTGCAGAACCAGGCAGCCAGACTAATTTACTAACAGTCTAGATGGGGCCACATCACTCCCTTAATGAGGAAACTGCACTTGCTACCAGTAAAACATTCAAGATTGGGTGTCTCATCTTCAAATCTCTGCACGGCACGTGCCCGGAATTCATCTCTACTCTCTCCCAGAGGTATATCCCTGCTCGGAATCTGAGGTCATCCCACCTCATCCTCCTGGTTATCCCTACTTTTAAAAAGAAGAGGGTAGGTGGAGTCAGATTCTCTGTTCTGGCTCCTCGTTTTTGGAACTCACTCCCTCCAAATATCAGATCCTCACCGTGCTATCCTCAATTCAGAAAACTTAGGTGCATGCTATGCCCTGTGTTTAGCGCCAAGAAACCGTATGGTGTATGTGCGCTTTACAAATAATTTTAACTTAATATAACATAACAACAAGCTCAAGTACTACCGGCCCATCTCTCTGCTCCCCTTTCCAGTCAACGTCCCCGAAAAGGCCATCAACGGCCAACTCAAGAATACCTGGATAACAACGATCTTCTGGACTCATCCCAATCCAAATTCCGCATGAACTACAGCACCAAAACTGCCCTGATTGCAGCCACGACAACATCAGAACCCTCCTAGACCGGAGAGCAGCGGCCGCCCTGATCCTCCTCGACCTCTCAGCAGACTTTGACATTGTGTCCCACCACACCTTGATCATGAGGCTTCATCAAGTCAGAATACAAGAGGACACCCTCAAATGGATCACATCCTTCAGCACAGGAAGAACACAGAGAATCCAGCTTCCACCTTTCACATCAGACCCCAATAACATCATCTGCGGCGTCCCACACTGTTCAACGCCTACATGACCCCCTTGGCCAACATTGGCAGAACCCACGAACTGAACATCATCTCCTTTCCAGCTCACTCTCTTTCTTTCCGAAGACCCACCCACCACGAGGGCCAACTTCCGCTTGTGCATGACCAGCGTCACCGACTGGATGCAAAACAACTCCCTCAAACTTAACACAGGTAAAACAGACATACTGATCTTCGGGAACAACACCTCCCCATGGAACAACTCCTGGTGGCCTGCTGAACTGGTATCCTCACCCACTCCTACAGGCCACGCCCGGAACCTCAGCATCATCCTGGACAGCAAACTCACCAAGTAATACCAGATCAATGCCGTCTCTTCCACCCGCTTCCTCACCCTTCACATGCTCCTTAAGATCTTCAAATTGCTCCCAGTCACCACCAGACGCACTGTCACTCAAGCCCTCATCACTAGCCACTTGGACTATGGCAAAGCACTCTACATACGAATCACCACTCATTGCTTGAAAAGACTGCAGACCATACACAACTCAGCGGCCAGACTCATGGTGACCTCCACAAACAGACCCACATCAGCCCTCACCTAAAGAAACTCTACTGGCTCCCCGTCCACAACAGATGCCAATTCAACATGCTGACCCACAATTACAAAGCCCTGCACACTCAAGGACCAGCACACATCAACCACTGCCTGAGCTTCCACCAATCCCCTCAGACACCTGCACTACTCCCCCTCACCACCGCATCCTTTGAAGCAACAGCAGGGGGATGCTCCATCTCCTACCTCATGGCGACGTCCTGAAACAACCTCCCCCTTCACCTCCGAGTCTTATCCACTCTTCAGGAATTCAGAAGGGGACTCAAAACTGGGTTGTTCAACTGAGTCCACCCGAGCAGCCTGGATCTCAGCACCTGGATACCCTTGCAGGTGAATAGCAGCGCTTTATAAATTATGTTTGTTTGATTGATTGATTGATCCCAGAGGACACTGAGGATTCTGATCTGAGTGACAGTGAGGACGAAAGATCTGTGCTCATGAGATCAAAAAGAGCTAGAGTACCCTGTCAGAGGGACTTATACTCTGAATGGATATACTTTGCCACAAATGACCGAAAGAGAGAACTTTGGGATTTGGAGGATAACAGTGCAATTCCAACGGAACCCCTGTGAACTAAAACTTGTGGCTGAACTGCATTCTGAACTTGCCTTGCCATTGAATGGACTAACACTATTTATCATTGGCATGGTTTCTAAACTGAACTTTTATCTGTGCTTTTACTATAGACAATCAAATAGACTTAGATCTAGAATTAGATTACCTAGGCCTGAGGCTGCTGAAGGAGCGTAAGGGTGCCACTTAGAAAAACACGGAGTAGGGCTAAGAAAGACTCACAAAGATTTTGTAAATAATTTCATCACATGGTTTATGGACTTTGATTGTCATCTGCATAAGTAGAAGCGTACAGAAGAAATTCACTTGCTGCAACCCTTGCTTAACGGTCTGATTTTAGAGAAGCCTTGAAAACTGATAATCATAATAGACTTAGGTTCAATTTAGTAGGTGTATTAATAGTTGTGATTGCAGTATTCATTGTTTTGCTTGTGGGAATGTATTCATCCACATCTTTTAATTTAGTTGAAATTAGATCTAAAACCACCCCTAGATCCCCACTTCCTACTGACAGTAGTTTGCATTCACTTGATCTCAAAGCATTGCATGTAGATTCATCAGGAGGAGACTTTTCTTTGAATGCTTACTTTAAATTGCTTTATGAGTACATTGATACTTTGGATGCAAGGGACTGCTACGGTTGTATGCAGTTATCTGCATCAGCTGCAGTGGGCATCATGTACCATCATTTTTCTCTTACTTATGGTGTTACTTGCAGCCGTTTATTGAGTCTTTTGTATGGGAAGGGTCATTCCCAGTATTATTTTTCGAATTATGATTTAGTTCTTTCAGAAGTTCCCATGTTTAAGCATTTAAATCATCAAATGCCAAGGAGAAGGAGACAGCTGATAGTTTTTTCAAACCCACAATGACATTAGATACTGCTTTGTTCACAAGAACAAACTGACTTGTGTCCTGACAGATGCTGAGAATGATTTTTTTTAGATTCAGTTGAAGATAGGAAAAGAGCAATGGATGCTACATGAAAATCAGGAAAGGACCAAAAGTATAGAAATAAGTGGGCTAAAGAAGAAGTAGAGCATCAGGAACTATGACAGTATTGACTCTAGATTGGAAATATAAAGGGAAAATATGTGAACTTAGAGGTAAATCTGTAATTTACGCTAACCTTTTGGGAAAAAGTGACTGTGATTACACTTTTGATTAGGGGGGAGATTGGCCATTATTCATGAGAGGTCATGATCCTGTTATTCCTAGAGTTTATTATGTTTGTGGACAACATGCTTATTTTACATTACCCCGAGGTTGATAAGGTTCATGTTATTTAGGAGTAGTTTTCCCGAAGATTTATCATGTAGATGATCCTGTTTGGAGTTCGCATACTAGAAGTAAACAAAATAGTAGTGGCACCAAAATAGTTGGAGACATTTGGTCCATTGATTGCTTCTGTAGGAGAAGTTCTGAATGATTAAAAAATTCGAAATTTGCGCACTATAGTTGATAAGTAATTCACTAGTACTGCAAGTTCATTGTTAGCTCTGGACACTGAAATGATAGCTGTAAGTTCTATGGTTTTGCAGAATCGTCTTTGCATTAGACATCCTTCTCGCAAAGGAGAGCGGAGTCTGCAAGATGTTGAAGGTTCCGCAATGTTGAACCTACATACCTGATAAGAGTGAAGATTTGAAGAAGTATTTTAAGAACATTACAGACTTAAAACGAGATCTAAAGGAATTGCAAGCTACAGGTGCTTGGGAAGCAATTCGAAATGGATTTGCCGCAGTAAGCAAATGGTTTGGAACCATTGGAAGTGTAATATTTGGTTCCATTTTGAGACCCATTATGATAATTGCACTTTGTGCAATATCTCTGTTTGCAATCTTTAAGGGGTACTAGTACAAGAAAGCAAAATTACACGTGTAGCAGGAGAGGAGGGGAATGAGGAGAAAGAAAGGATGTGGAACTAGAGAAGAGCCAGTGTAGATAATATGATGACATGAAACACTTGGAAGATTCCAGATGCAAAATGATGAAAACCTCAAGACTTTGATAGGTCATCTGATAAGATTTGTATGTTGATTGCGATGGCTAAGAACACCATCAGAGGGGGCATTGGAGCAACATAATTTAAAGTCCACCCTTACACGTCACAGAGATGCAATTATATACATGCACCTGAGATTATATTCACTGTGTGCCTTAAATTTATTAACATGAGTGAAGCATTTAAACGCAATACTGAAATGTATTCACTGTATAAACTAGAGGTTTATTTATGCGTGCACTAATGTTTAGTTTAAACATGAATCATGTATTCCTTATAAATCTTTGCATTTACACTTCAAATTACATTGCATATGTAAACATGTATTCTTTTGCTCACGTTTTGCAGTACATTTAAAGTTACACATGTGCATGTATAACCATATATTCGAAGTTCACATTAAATGCTCATTTAAGTTAGCCTCACTACATTCCTCAGTTGAAATGCTGTTTGCTTTGCCAGAATGTTTTCCCTTTTTACCTTGCAAGTTCATTATCATGATTTACATTAACTAGTGAAAGGTTTATTGTCTGTATTATACAGCTGATAGAGAGGCCCGGGAGAGACTTTTCAGTGAACCTGGAGGGACAATGATCGAAAGAAGCTTTCTGTTCACTGTGTGCCAGAATGACAAGATGTTCAAGGCTGAGAACTGCAGCCTTAGTCTGATGCGTTGGGAATTCAGAGCTTTGTTGCAGGAACACATGAATAAATCTCTGATTGGGTGTTGGTGGCGTGAACAGAGATAATATGTTTGAATCTCATGTTTCTTTTATATTGGTGTTCTCACAGTTTTGAGTTAATTCTGTTGGAGTTAGGCTATAGGAGAGATCCCTTTTAGATGATGAGATGTACAGACCTCCCTTCTTGCCCTATTCTTGTAAGTGTGAAGCTCTTTGCAAAACACTTATTTCCTTTTCTTTTAGACTTTTAGATAATGCTGACATCTACCTATTTTATTGCTTGCAAATTAGAAACCCTCAATAGATTATCCTATATTTGACCCATATTAGAGTAGAGAAGGGCAGTTTCTTTATTGAACACCTGTTCACTTTTATCTGCTATTATATGCTTCTGACTATCACAATTCTGAATCTCATTTTATTGTGTCTCAACCAACTGAGATATTTTACTTTGCCTATTGTCCTAATGTACTTATAAAATCTGCATATGGCTTGTCTATTGACCAGATTGATTGGCAATCTAAATAAAACCCTTTAATCATATTCATTGAGTTCTGGTCCCCATTGTGGAGTCACATAGGCTTCACAAGTTAAATTGTATAGTTGATGTTTTCTCCCTTTCAATGCCTCATGTCAGCTACAAAGGTTCATCGAATCTTTTGAGTAAATTCATTAACAACGTGATGGAGAGATCACTTTGTGAGGTCCAGGACGCTCCAGCACAACTACACAAAGATATTGAGATTATTGTCTCGTGGGTGGGCGAGTGGGCCAGGTTATCAATACCAGGTCCTCCACTCCTTGATTCACTGTCAAGTCCAGTTTTACTGGTACTCTCCCAGAAATGTCCTTGTAGTGAGTTTAGTCAACTGCATTACATAACTCTTGGACCAGAATACTTTGTAGATTGAGAAGGCCAAGCATGTTAGCAACAATATAAGCTGATTTGGTGCAGCCAATTTATGTAGAATATATTCAGTGTGTAACATATTTTGTTTTCTCCCAGTGAGTGTTGATGCCATTGGTCCTAGAAGTCTGCCTAATGGACACCAGAGGCTGTTCAACAGACAGCAATAAAAGTGGGCGACAGTGGGCAGCCGAGTCTTGTGCACTTTCTGACTTTGAATAGGGCAGATGGAAACTAAATGCATTTGGCCTGAGCTGTTGGGCCCGAGTATAGGTACTAAATGAGGAAGTTGAATACTAGGCCATCTTTTTCCAGTGTGCTGAATAAATAAATCCTCATACCCCATTGAAAAGAGCCATCTTCTCATTAGTATCATCTTTAACTTGCCATAAAAGATTAAGAAATGTATATAAGTTGTTCTTAGATGTATGACCCAGCTTGCACATCATATGTAAGGCTTGCAATAACCCTGCTAGTATTTTGGTTAGGAACTTAATGTCAGTGTTAAAATAGAAAGATTGGGAGATGCGGGCAGAAAGTAGCAGGCATTTCGATGGGTTAAGAACAAGGGAAATGGTGGACCTGTTAACCCCTTCGCTGCTAGGCCTTTTCCCCTCCTGTGCTAAGCCTTTTTTTGGCTATTTGGGGTAGTTCGCGCTTAGGCCCCTGTAACTTTTTGACCACATAACGTATCCACGCCAAATTTGCGTCCTTTTTTTCCAACATCATGGGGACTCTAAAGGTACCCAGGGTTTGTGGATTCCCCTGGAGAGGACCCAGAAATTAGCCAAAATACAGATAAATTTTGGTTTTTGGGGAAAAATGCGAAAAAAGGGCTACAGATGAAAGCGTCTGGTTTTTTCCTGCAAATGGCATCAAAAAGGGGTTGTGGTGCTGCAATCACCATCTTCTCAGCTTTCAGGGACAAGCAGACTTTTGTCAGAAAACCAAACATTTTTACACAGTTTGGGCATTTTTCTGGGACATAGTCTATTTTTGCTATTTTTGTGCTTTCAACCTCCTTCCAGTTAATGGTAGAAATGGGTATGAAAGCAATAATGGATCCTGGAAAGCCATACATTTCTGAAAAGTAGACAAATTTCTGAATTCAGCAAGGGGTCATTTGTGTAGATCCTTCAAGTTTTCTTTATAGAAACAAACAGTTAAATATAGGAAAAATTGAAAATTAGTTGAAAAAATCAGCCATTTGTGTCAACGTTTTCACCTGTAACTTCTTCTAATTATGACAGCTATTTGAAAGCAATATACCGTTACATTCGCTGGACCTTTCTGGTTGTGGCGATATATAGGACTTGTAGGTTCACCAAGAACCCGACGAACCCAGAGCCAATAACTGAGCAGCGTCTTGCAATGGTTTTTTATTATGTACCGGGTATATAGCAATTATTCTGGGAAAATTTATACATGGAAAAATCGGTATGAAAGATACCTATGTATTTCTGAAATGGGAACAAAATATAGAGTTTAGAAATAGTAGATATTTGCACATTTCCGAAATTGGGAGTACCCATACTAGCATGAGAATTATAGGACATTTTTCAAAATGACTTCTTTTACACAGTCTTTCATTTGGAAGGCAGAAATGCATCAAAAGTCAATAGATAATAACAGTTGCTCTACAATTTTGTGTTACCCTAAGTCTCCCGATAAAAATGGTACCTCACTTGTGTGGGTAGGCCTAGTGCCTGCGACAGGAAACAGCCCAAAACGCAACGTGGACACACCACATTTTCACAGTGAAAAATGACCCTTTTTTTGCAAAGTGCCTAGCTGTAGTTTTTGAACCCTAGCTCTGCCGGCACCTAGGGAAACCTAGCAAACCTATACATTTTTGAAAACTAGACACCCAGGGGAATCCAGGATGGCGTGACTTGACTGGCTCTCACCTGGTTCTGTTACCCAGAATCCCTTGCAAACCTAAAATATTGTAAAAAAAAACAAATTTTCCTCACTTTTCTGTGGTGGAAAGTTCTGGAATCTGCATGGATCCACACAATTCCACCCACCCCGCGTTCCCCAAAGTCTTTCGAGAAAAACGGTACCTCACTTGTGTGGGTAGGCCTAGTGCCCGTGACAGGAAACGGCCCAAAACGCAATGTGGACACACCACATTTTCACAGTGAAAAATTACCCCTTTTTTGCAAAGTGCCTAGCTGTAGTTTTTTAACCCTAGCTCTGCCGGCACCTAGGGAAACCTAGCAAACTTATACATTTTGAAAACTAGACACCCAGGGGAATACAGGATGGGGTAACTTGACTGGCTCTCACCAGGTTCTGTTACCCAGAATCCCTTGCAAACCTAAAAATTGTCCAAAAAACACATTTTCCTCACTTTTCTGTGGTGAAAAGTTCTGGATTCTGCGTGGATCCACAAACTTCCACCCACCCCGCGTTCCCCAAAGTCTTCCGAGAAAAATGGTACCTCACTTGTGTGGGTAGGCCTAGTGCCCGCAACAGGAAACAGCGAAAACGCAACGTGGACACACCACATTTTCACAGTGAAAAATGACCCTTTTTTTGCAAAGTGCCTAGCTGTAGTTTTTGAACCCTAGCTCTGCCGGCACCTAGGGGAACCTAGCAAACCTATACATTTTTGAAATCTAGACACCCAGGGGAATCCAGGATGGGGTGACTTGACTGGCTCTCACCAGGTTCTGTTACCCAGAATCCCTTGCAAACCTAAACAATTGTCAAAAAAAACAAATTTTCCTCACTTTTCTGTGGTGGAAAGTTCTGGAATCTGCGTGGATCCACAAAATTCCACCCACCCCGCATTCCCCAAAGTCTTCCGAGAAAAATGGTACCTCACTTGTGGGGGTAGGCCTAGTGCCCGCGACAGGAAACAGCGCAAAACACAACGTGGACACACCACATTTTCACAGTGAAAAATGACCCTTTTTTTGCAAAGTGCTTAGCTGTAGTTTTTGAACCCTAGCTGTGCCGGCACCTAGGGAAACCTAGCAAACCTATACATTTTTGAAAACTAGACACCCAGGGGAATCGAGGATGGGGTGACTTGACTGGCTCTCACCAGGTTCTGTTACCCAGAATCCCTTGCAAACCTAAAAAAGTGTAAAAAAAACACATTTTCCTCGCTTTTCTGTGGTGGAAAGTTCTGGAATCTGCATGGATCCACAAAATTCCACCCACCCCGCGTTTCCCAAAGTCTTCTGAGAAAAATGGTACCTCACTTGTGTGGGTAGGCCTAGTGCCCGCGACAGGAAACGACGCAAAACGCAACGTGGACACACCCCAATTTCACTGTGAAAAATGACCCTTTTTTGGCAAAGTGCCTAGCTGTAGTTTTTGAAACCTAGCTCTGCCGGCACCTAGGGAAACCTACCAAACCCACACATTTCTGAAAAGTAGACACATGGGAGATTCCAGGGAGGTATGGCTTGCGTGGATCCCCCAATGTTTTCTTACCCAGAATCCCCCAGAAACCTGAAATTTTGCTGAAAAAATCACTTTTTTCACACATTATTGTGTGGGAAAGTTGTGGCATCACCGGGCTGACACAAATTTCCTACCACCCAGCATTGCCCCAGGTCTCCCGATAAAAATGGTGCCTCACTCGGGTGGGAGGCCCAAGTACCCGCGACAGGCAAGGGCCCAAAACGTATTGAGGCGACATCAAAAATGCCTATCACAAAACGACCTGGTTTTGCAAGGGGGTCCCATGACTTTTTGGCCCGGGGCTCGGCGGCCACCTAGGGAAACCTACCAAACCCACACATTTCTGAAAAGTAGACACCCGGGGATTCCAGGGAGGTATGGCTTGCGTGGATCCACCAACGTTTTCTTACCCAGAATTCCCTGCAAACCTGAAATTTTGCTGAAAAAAATCACTTTTTTCACACATTTTTGTGTGGGAAAGTTGTGGCATCACCAGAATGACACAAATTTCCTACCACCCAGCGTTCCCCCAGGTCTCCCGATAAAAATGGTGCCTCACTTGGGTGGGAGGCCCAAGTACGCGCGACAGGCAAGGGCCCAAAACGTATTGAGGCGACATCAAAATTGCCTATCACAAAATGACCTGGTTTTGCAAGGGGGGTCCCATGACTTTTTGGCCCGGGGCTCGGCGGCCACCTAGGGAAACCTAGCAAACCCACACATTTCTGAAAAGTAGACACCCGGGGATTCCAGGGAGGTATGGCTTGCGTGGATCCACCAACGTTTTCTTACCCAGAATCCCTGCAAACCTGAAATTTTGCTGAAAAAAATCACTTTTTTCACACATTTTTGTGTGGGAAAGTTGTGGCATCACCGGGCTGACACAAATTTCCTACCACCCAGCGTTCCCCCAGGTCTCCCGATAAAAATGGTGCCTCACTCAGGTGACAGGCATGGCCCAAAATGTGTGAAAAAAGTGATTTTTTCAGCAAACTTTCAGGTTTGGGGGCATTAGCGTGCCCGTTTTGGGCAGCCCCCACCCTAAAAAAAATTGCAAAAAAAAAATCCCTGGCATTTAGTGGCATTTAGTGGGCTTTCTGCCCCACCGGGGGTGCAGATTGGGGGCTACAGCCCCCATCTGCCCCCCAGGGCGGGGCAGAAAGGCTGTAATGGTGACGGGGGTGGGGGCATTGGCGTGCCCGTTATGGGCAGCCCCCACCCTAAAATAAAATGACACAAAAAAAAATCCCTGGCGTTTAGTGGGCTTTCTGCCCCCCCGGGGGGGCAGATTGGGGGCTACTGCCCCCATCTGCCTCCCAGGGGGGGCAGAAAGGCTGTAATGGTGGCAGGGGATGGGGGCATTGGCGTGCCCGTTTCGGGCAGCCCCCACCCAAAAAAAAAACGAGCCAAAAAAAATCCCTGCCGTTTAGTGGTCCATCTGCCTCCCAGGGGGGGGCAGAAAGGCTGTAATGGTGATGGGGGTGGGGGCATTAGCGTGCCTGTTTTGGGCAGCCCCCACCCTAAAAAAAAAAATTACACAAAAAAAAATCCCTGGCGTTTAGTGGGCTTTCTGCCCCCCCCCCCGGGTGGCAGATTGGGGGCTACTGCCCCCATCTGCCTCCCAGGGGGGGCAGAAAGGCTGTAATGGTGGTGGGGGAGGTGGAGGCATTAGCGTGCCCGTTTCGGGCAGCCCCCACCCTAAAAAGAAATGCGTCCAAAAAAATCCCTGGTGTTTAGTGGGCTTTCTGCCTCCCAGGGGGGGCAGAAAGGCTGTAATGGTGGCTGGGGGGTGGGGGCATTGGCATGCCCGTTTCGGGCAGCCCCCACTCCTAAAAAAAATGCACCAAATAAAAGTTCCTGGTGTCTAGTGGGCTTTCTGCCCCCCAGGGGGGGCAGAAAGACTGAACATTGGCAATTTTTTTGGGGGGAGCAAAAGCCCTTGCCCAAGGGGCCGCTCTCCCCCTCCCTGGTGCCTTAGTGGGTGGATCCCTGCTTGGGGATCGCCCTCCTGGGGCGATCCCCAAGCAGGGATCCGCTGGGAGGGGTACCATTGGAAAGGGAGATTCTCCCTTTCCAATGATACCCATCCCGTCTTTCTACGTGCTCAGGGGCTGAGATAGCCCCCTGAGCACGTAGAAAGTGAAACTGAAATGAGCCTAAAGGCTCATTTTAGTTTCGCTTTCAGTGAAATGAAGTCAGCGCGACGTGCGCGCTTATCTTCATTTCACTGAAAGAGATGGGGGAGCCTCGGGAGCTGGGAAGCTCTTCCCCAGCTCCCGAGGCTGTGAGGGAGAAAGGAAATCCCTCTGCTGTCTGCAGCAGAGGGATTTCGTGCCCTGGCCTCATGACGGAATGGTTCCGTCATGAGCACAGGGGCACCGATGCTCATGACGGAACCATTCCGTCATGAGCATCGAAGGGGTTAAATTCTGCTGTAAGTAAGCCACTAAATCCTATCTCCATGAAGACTTTGTGCAGTGTTGACAATGAATGCAGTGTATGTATTTTGTGAGAAATCAGTCTACACCTGGGACTTTCCTGGATGCCATGACTTTAATGACTCCAGCAATTATCTTCAGTACGACGCTGCTCTCAAGCGATTACTGGGCCTCTGCAAATAGATATAGTGATTCTAGGACTTCACATTAAGAATGTGAAGTTTTGATAGGATCAGAGTTGTAAACTATGAAAATGTTTTTATAATATCCACAGGGTATGACAACAGTTGACCGCCCTTGTTGTGCGTCACTTGGATTACTGACATCAACTCATATGTCTATAATTGAGAGCTGCCAACAACCTCCCTGCTTTTTGGCCATGTTCATAATGTCTCCATTTCAGGTAGAACATTGCATGTTCCGCACTGAGGTGAATAGCTAAACTTTGTCTTTTTCCAGGTCATGTAGGAGGTTCTTGGAAGGCCACATTGCGTATTGCGTGGTAATGTTGAGTACCTTTTTCTCAAAGGGCAACCGCATTCAATTAACATTTTCTTAGACGGGATAGTGAAGTGAAGTGAAAAATACTTTATTTAGACAATCAAGTCCATTAATGTGCCAACAACATAGGGGCCGATTACGATGTCGGGCGGAAAGCCTCCTCCCAACAATCAGAATTTTCTCGACTGTGTGGGAGCCCTTCCGACCGACTCAGTCATTTCACATTCCGAACGCCCGATTACGATGTTCGCAGTCGGAACGTAAACCGTTTGGTCATTCCGACTTGGTTCCGACCAGCTCTCGGAGTATCAGTGTCGGTCGGAACCACATCGTACACCCCTATGGACAACGTTTCCATCCTCGGGATTACGATGTTGGTTTACAACAGCCTTTCCTTGCCAGCCTGTCTGACATGAAAAGGCTGTTGGAAAGTGACTTTGGGGGCCTCTGGCAGGGCCCCCTTAACCCTGCAGCCTCCGGTTGGGGGCCGAGGGGGTACCTAAGGGCCCCCCTGTAAAACCCTGCACAGTGTGGCTGGCACAATGGGGTGCCCGCGACAGGGTGCATGATTTTACACACCCATCCCATTTCCCCATAGGAGCCTATGTTACGGTTGGTTGTCAGGCGGAACACTGGTTCCCATGGGGAACAATGGGAATCCGACCAAACGGTGTTCGGTCGCATCGTATTCGGGCGGGGGGAATCGCCAAACGCGAGTCGGCCAGTCCTGATTCCGAGTCGGTGTCGGCGGGGGCTTTCCGCCCGACATCGTAATCGGCCCCTTAGTGTAGTAAAATGTGCAAATATAAAGAAAACTTAAATAAAATAAACAAATAAGCAATGTCTCATTGTACATTACAATCAGTTTGGAAAAAGACTACAAAAGCAGATGAGGCTCATAACGTACTACTTTGAAGTGCCAGTGGCTATTAGCTTGGATATAAAAAAATGAGTTAAAATAAGATTATTTGCCCAATGAGACTTGTGGAACCAAATTACAAGCATTAACTTGGGACAATAATTTACTGCAATTTCAAAATAAAAGAAGGGATTTAAACAGATAGAATTACAGTCATGGTTTAAAACAAGTGCTGTAATATACCGAAGTGCTGTTGTCTAATAGAATGGAGCATTAATTCTAGATACAGCGTTAATAGTAAATAATATCCATTGCACCAAATGCTAAAGTCAAGTCGGGGCTCGCCTTATATGTACAAATAAGATGCTATTAACTTTGACCTTGGGCTTAAATGTCATGGCTTAAGCTAAGACCTGCTAACATTTCTAAACGATACAGCAGTTTTTAGCTTAAAGTATCTGAGGCTAAAAATAAAAGCATTTCATTACAGTTGACTATTTCCATGATAAATACAAATTAATCTATGCAAAAATTGTTACTAAAGTGCAGAGTTATAAAGTGCCTGTACACTGAAAGGTAAAAGCAGGGACATCTTAAGGATTTGGGGGGCCCTGGGCCAAACGTTATTTGGGGGCCCCTGTTTGGAACAGCTTTGAATTTATGATCCAGTTTCAGCTGTTTCATGCCCTCTTAGGCTAGGTCACTGACAGTGCACTGACAAACTCCTCCAAATTCTAAATGTGTTTACCTTTAAAATTCAGGGACAATGATGTGTGTTATCAACATTGTAACACAGAAGCAGCTCACTAATATTACTGTAAATAATCTCTCTAACACCCTTCCATTTTTCACAGTGAGATCCTGTTTTGATCTAAAAGAATCTTTTTTATGGATATTGCATGAAACATTATCACAACATTTCTGTGCAAAAGTTTGGTAATGGACCCTCACACATCACCCACAATATAAAATAAATAAAAGGAAAAAGGTATTTAGAGCAATTGGTTTAACCATTATTCAAGGTCATCAGGGCAAGTCTCTCTGCAGAACAGAGCTGGCTCCATCAGGGGGCCCCTGAAAGGCTGGGGCCCTGGGCCAGAGCCCACTTTGACCATGCCTTAAAACGGCTCTGGGTAAAAGGGCTAGACGTTCACTGAAAGTGAACTGATAATTATACCACAAACACACTCTAATCTTTGTATTCCTCGATCAGCAGGATAGGTGAGGTTTATCAGAAGAGAGTCAAGGCCTATAATAATCTCGAATAAAATCCATATAAGAATGGCAGCGTGTTCGTACATAGGCCTGTGTTTTACAGATAATATCTGTACAAAAAAAGGGTTGTCTGGACAGCTAATATTAAGCGGCAAACACAGAACCACAAAACTCCATCACACTTGATTCTAGCCTGCTTAGAGGACACAAGAGTAAGGATCATACAATAAACACTCTCGAACGTTATAGCCCTGTGGGCGGCAGGATAGTAGAGGTTGTCACTTTGAATATGGTAACTAGCCATTCATCATCTCCGGTAAAAGCGGAGTAAGAACGGCAACCTGACCACTTTGTTCATGCTTGGGCTTTTGTTTTCCAAATAAGGCCCACGCGAAGAAAGACTAGAGCTCAGAGGTGGTTGAGGATGTAAATAAGTTCCTTAATGTTTTATCCGCTCTGTCCAGCAATTTTATAAGACTGGCTAATACTTGCAGATGGGCTTCATTAAAGAGGAATTTAACGCCTGCCTGTATTGTCTGCATCCCTTGATTAACCAGGAAATGTCGAAGAAACCTTCTGCGTTCATCGATTAAAGCCAATGCAGAGGAGGTGTGGCAGCTCTCCTGAAAGAAGCCAAATAAGCGGTACATGTTGATGGCGGGTTGACACACCCAGGGGCCAGGAGGTCTAATGATGAGAAGCAGCCCATACGTAGTTGACAAACCTTAACTTTATAATACACCGAGAATGATTCAGTAATATACTTTTGGGCCCCCTTTTGATCATAGCTGTTGATGACGAGATCAGCATGCTTTCTTCTCATAAGGATCCGACGATCAGTTACAAAGGAGGCTATCTAAACTTCTTTGTTTAGAGCTGCTTTGAACTGCTGGTAGGGCAGATTTAAATTCCACAGAGTGGCTGCGCCTTTTAGCTCCAGGGCTTCAGTAAGGGCATTGAACCAGATGTTTTGGGACGCTAAATTGCTTGTGGATGCAATTTCCAACCAGATTAAGTTCTTCAGAGATCCTTAATTTGCAGCTCGTACTGAGTGTGTCTCAACAGTTCATTCCATAAGAACTCCTAGCCAGGTGTCCAGATTGTCTGTCCAGAGTTGACCAGTCCATCATTGTTTTCGAGATATCATTATTGGGAGCTTGTGTTTCTCTTCTTACAACTTCAAACTTGCAGTGTACACAGTCACTTCTCAGGTGGTGAGATATGGATAAGTTCCAATTGCAATAGAATGACGATGTGATAACATATTACACCTCCACTACGGTGCATTCTGATATATCAGATAATATCAATTAAGTCCGTGGTCATGAAGATATCTTTTCCAGGTAGGTGTGCATGCCCAGAGAAGAGATGTGTACATTCTGCATCATGCAGGTGCACTCTTCACCAAGGTGCAAGGAGTATGTGTCAGAGGTCCTTGATGATGCCCTTGTCATCTTTTAGATTCCAATACCTCCCACTACGAATTCTGCCCTGCCGAATTCCTGAATGTTTTCAAGAGATGGTCAAACGAATCAGATTTGCTGCCTTTGTCGGCATAGGCATGGCCTACCACTGGTATCATGACCAGAATGACAATTTTAGCAAATGTGTGTCTGCCATCTGGTGTCTGTCTAGGTCTGTTTTACTGATAGAGACTTGCAAAAGAGGGTGGCTACGCACATTTCATGTACCTCACAAGGGTTTCTGTTGAGGAGCATGAGGCAGTCATTAATCAGTTGCTTATGACATTTCCTGTAAGTCTCTCTTTAACTTACCAGTTTTGTGAATGTATGACAATGATTTATAGAGCGCAGCAGCTGCTCCAACTGGAGCGTCCCGGTGCTAGCTGCCGAAAAACAGAAGACTGACATAAACCCCTCAGGAACCCTAAAGATTCCATAGGACGCAAGGAGTGGAAACCAAAATCAAAATCAAAAATGAAAAAAATCAATTCTCCTTAAAGAGATGGATCTTCAAGCAAGCCTTCTCTGAAGAAACAGTCTGAAGATGATCAGGAAAATAATTCGATTGCTTTGGAGCTAGGGAGAAAACGGCTCAACCTCAAGTTCTTGATTTGTGTATCTTAAAGACGCACAACAAATTTCGGTGAGTTGAACAAAGGTTTCTTAGGTGTTGGTACTTTTTAATCTTGTTTTGTATGTACAACGAGCCCTTCTGTTGCAACGTACTAAACATAAATAGAAAAGCTTTGAATCTTATTCTTTGGCTATTAGAGTTCCTGATCGAGTGCCGTCGAGGAATACTTAGCACCAACTAGGCAACAGCATTCTGCACCAGCTGCAGCCTGTTTATCAGCTATTGAGGGTACCCAAGGAGCAGGATGTTTGCATAGTCTAACCTTGATGTAATTAAGGCATGGATGATGGCCTTGCATATATTGTCTTTCTCATGGCTATCAATAAGCCAAAGCAAACTCCAGCAGTTGTCTTGACTTGGGGCTTAAAGAGAGAGAGAGATCAATCATAACCCACAGATTTTTTGAAACAGCAGGAGGGGCTGGAGGATTACTTAATTCTGATGCCCAAATTCTACTCATGTCAAATGTAGAAGATGTGCCAAAACTCAGGATTTTAGATTTGTCAGAGTTAAGGCAAAGGCAGCTCTTATGCATCCATTTAGCTATGGCCAAAAGGCATCCCTGGAAATTGGCTGTAAATGAATCATCCAGGTGGTTAAAGGCATACATCAATGAGTGTCGTCCGCATAAGACACGACGTTGAAACTCCAGGCTTGTATGATAGAGGCAAGGGAGGCCATATAGATGTTAAATAAAGTCTGGGACAGGTTAATCATGTGCTTGGTGGGGTGGAGTATTTTCAGTCCTTCTGAGGTCAATAATATGAACACGCACCTTTTAAAAATTCCTGCTGTGACAGGGAACGCTTTACAAAATAGGCTTTATGTTATGGAATGATACGGTTGCCACCAACCTCACTTTCCTAAGTGCCCCCAGTATTCTTATATCAAACACATATAGTTTTCACTGATCTCCTCGTGCCCTCCCCCTGCAGCTCTGCCTTTATGACATCTGATATAATAGCTAGTATGCTGTGCAGGTGTGTATTTTCCACAAATTTGGTATGTACTGGTTCTTGTCTTCAGGATGGGATGATCTGTAATGCCACGCAAGAGCTAAGAAATGAGGGCAAACTGCTCTCACGGCACAGAAGTAATAGCGCCTCCAGAGATTTCATAATCTATTATGTGTATGTTTTGTGCATTAGTATAGTGAGTATTACATTGACATTTTGAGGGAATTTAGTGCTTTTGGAATCTGGGTGCTCTTCGTGACTCTAAGGGAACATGTTCTTGGGAGTCAAAGTGGTCTTTTGGCATTATATTTAGTGGAGTTTCATATTGTTTCAAGGTGAGCCCTACTAGGCAGGGGCTGCTGACTTTAGAATAGACTAGTGCATGCTTAAGTGATGGATTGTAACAAACAGAGAACTTGTCATGATGACTACAAATGAACCTAAAATTTAAATAAACCTGCCTTTGATGAAGCACTTTCCAGAACTAGCAGCATGGCCGTGAAGAGACCTCTCAACAGATGTGCAGCTGTGACACAATCTAATGTTTTCCTATACTCCCCTACTTTCTTTACACTGTCCCTGCACTACAGCATTACTCTGACTCTGCAGCTAGCAACTCTGCAGTAAGATCTAAATTAAATACTGCTCCTCTGTTGGGTACTAATATGCAGTGGCGGTGCGTCCATTAGGGCGCTTGGGCGTTGCCCCACTAATTAATTTGAGGCACTCAAACAAGCGTCGCGTGCGCGCCGTCACTCTCTCACATTTTCAATCCCAGGCCGGCCGGCCACCGGACCACGCCCGAGGCAGTCGGCTCAGAAGGGGGGCAGGGCAGCAGGAGTTCAGTGCAAGTGATGACATCGATAATATCAGGTGGTCGGCGGAGTACACAGCAAGAGTGCGCATGTTCTGTTTAGGGCTGAAAAATTTAGCGACCAGCCCGAACATGCGCACTAGGCTGCTCATTAGAAGAGCGAGGGTTGTTCCATGCCGCAGCCCCCGGTCTCCTAATGAGCGGCAAGTATCACTGCTCAAGCCAATCCTGGCGCTGCTGGAGCAGCATCTAGATTGGCTGAGAAGCACGCGGTACTTGCCAGCCAGCCAGTCCTCTGTGGGACCACGGCGTGATGACGTGCATTCAGCAGGTAGCGGTGGGGCATGACGCCAGATCATTTGCACTCAGATTTCCCTGACTCGGAGGGCAAGACTCAACTGAGGAATAATTCGAGGGTCTCACCCCATACAGCCCCTCCTAAAGCTACATCCCTGACCAGACGGGAAACATAGTTGTCGTGCTGTTTTCCCTGAACCGTAGCTCCAGCACCCAGGAAGCATGCCACGGTAAGAGGAAGACCGAGCCACTGCCGCTCGACCAGCTCCGGGACCCCAAAACTGCAGGAGATTTTGCATGGCATGCGCTGACGTGAAAGGCCGCGGAGATCTCCTGCATTCTGCCTTATGACGCCTTGAGGGGGACTGCCGTGACATCAGAGACTGAGAGACATCGTCAGTGAGTGAGTACGATCACCCATAGCGCTAAGTGCAAACCACCTTCGAGGAAGCAGGTGCAATTTAGGAAAATGATCTTGGGCTAGATTGATGCTGTTATAGAGCAACAGCATAGCGCTATATTGCCATTATGAGCCCCACAGTGTGGTTGGAGTTCGGCTACGTTCGCACGCTTGTCTTTGGGACTCCATCATAGACCGGAGTCTGGTGGTTGATTAGGGTCATCAGTGGTGTGCGCGTTTATAATATGTTTTATTTGCGTGTATGTTTGCTTGTATGTGTGTGTGAACGTGATTGTTCGTTTGAGTGTTTCTTTGAAGTTCGGTACCAGTCGGTCGTGCCATCTGGGAGGATTTACATACTCGTGTCTAAGTGTGCTCAGCACAGGCCTGGAAGAAACACGATCCTTTTCCAGGCCTTTTTGTTAGCGCGTAACAAGAGCCAAGTGAAGCATTTGTCGCTGCGGACGAGTCTGGCAGCTACTGCAAGTTGCATTTCAGAGAGACGAGCTCTCCCACCTGTTGCTGCGTGGAGTCAGTGTGTGATCAAGCAGGCAGCGTTTGACCACGTAATCAGCAAAAAACACATTTAAATTTGCTTGTTTGGTTTAATATGCATTGTTATTCGGTCAATTAATGTTATTGTCCTATTTACTGCAATGAATGATTGTCTGGTTTAAACAAAATTACCCATTTTACACCCTGTGGCACTACTGCGCAAAAGTGTTCTGGGCGCAGGATGGATGTTTTTCCATCTCTATGCTGTCACATGACAGATAGAAACGTGTAATTGAGCAGCAAGTACCAGCATGCGCTGCTGTTCCTTTTCTCATATATTACTCCAGCATGCTAAGGAACAGCCTTCAACTTTTTTTTGCGTTTAATTGGCAGTGAAGGCTTTCACGGCTGCAAAGAAAATGTCAGCCCTGCCAAACACAATCTCCACCTCGGAGAGTTTGATACAGTTTTAGGGGTGAAAGACATGGAGGCAGCGCATTCACAGAATTTGCAAATATGTGTTAGCAGCTCTTCAATCTAAATCTGCTACCTTTCCGTCCCACCTGTGTTTCTGTGCAGTGGCTCACGACGTGAAGGTCCGATTTACTGTCAGATTTACTTTCATTCCTGTCGCTTTTCTTCTTTATTTTTTTTTACTTCTGGGTATTGTCTGGCACAGGCGTACATTGCCACTTGATGTGTGGTATACGGATTGACAGGGAGTGCTAAATTGGGCTTGGCGGAAGCACAACAGCACTCTTGAGTGCACTAATGAAAAGGGCTTCTTACACTAGGAACTGAATGCTCAGCCTCGCTCCATCACATGAAGATCACATTTACTGCATATGATATGCCATGCTTTATGTCTTAGATGTGTGGAGCATGGTAGTGCAAGAGGTTGAGTCAATAACCAGAGAGGAGGTGAACTGTGATTATGCTAAATAAGCAGCTATATATCGTCATTGATGTCATAACTAGGCTTTCACAATTGCCTTATAAACCTTCTTGCTTTCTCAAATTTTCACTATTTGCACATTCTTTTTTCAAGATTTTCTAAGCGGGGAGACCCCTTATCCCTCTTTATAACAGTCGGGCTCACTCGCAACGCTGGCTCGGCATAGGGCCCTAATCAGGAAACCTTACGCCTCACCACTTTCAAATGTCAGCATCCGCCACTGCTAATATGTCTTTGGAATCAATGCTTAACCATCCCACTCTGCAGTTATCCCGAGGCCTAAAATGCTTTAAAATTCAATATTGGACAATGTAATTCCCTCTTGCATTCCTTACAAAGGAACCTACACTGATATTGTGATCCATTTCAGGATTCACCAGTTACCATTTGTCACTCACTCACGCAAACATTCCTGGGGGGGGTGTGAGGGGTAAGGGGGGGGGACACCCCCTTTGGAGTTGGGATACCCCCTTTGGAGTTGTCTTTAAATTATATTCAGTTTTTATTAACATGTTTTAAATGCGCTATTTCTTTAACATTTTCGCCAAAGGTTTTGAGGTCAATACTACTGCAATAAAAATGTGAATGAAACTGCACTCTGGGCTTTAAAACCACACTAATATCACATCACACCGTGTACATTTAAATGTTCTCCGCCATACCATCTTCATGTTTTCGTTAAGAGAGACATGGGCCCCTCAAATATTCTTCTTACTATGGCTCTATATGAATGCCCCATTACTTCATGTTAAATTTGACATTTGGACTATCCCACACCGAAGTTCTCACTGCTCACATGTGTCCAGGCAAAAAAAAACCTATTAAGTAATATTGTAGCAGTAAGCTGAATTTGGTGAGCCTTACTTTACAAGACGCCTCTGATGTTTTGGCTTAATCTTCGCATGTACCAGGCCACAATGTTCAATGTGTCAAGCAAGGAAGATAAAGGTCTATACCAAAATTAAAAAAACAATCCTAGCATGGAAAAATTCCATGTAGATTTTCTTTACATAAACTATAGTTTCAAAACTACTGCTTAAATATACTGTGCAAACCGGTGGGCGTTCACTAATGTCTGCTCTATCATAATACAACAGCATTTTTCCACAATTTGTAAAAGTAGTCTAGTCCTAAACATCTTTCATGGTATTGCTATGTACCTCTCTCAGTGACTGGATCTATCGCTGGAGCCCCCCCTTGAACAATGCCCCATGTATTACCTCAGACCTACTAATCCCCATGACATGAGCCTTCTTTCCTCCTGTTCCTCCCTTCTCCTGCTCCAGCCCCCTTTCTCCACGGGGATCATCTTACCCTGCTATCTACCACCACTAGCCCAGCAGTTTGGTTACCATGAGCCTCTCCAAAGCCTATCAATCTTTTACTGTTAATGATGAAAACCCTCAGCTTGCCTGCATTTCCCAACTCCCCTACCATGCTCTGCACCAAATTCTGCACACTCCCCCTACCATGTTCACTGTTAAACCAGTTCCTTTATAGTATCTTCCACAGTTCTCCATTGTGTCATAGATATGTCTGTGTTATATAAATCCACATACACGCACAAAAAGCATGAATGGATGAATAATACATTTTATTGTTATAGCGTCTTATTTTCCCAATAACAATAAAATAGTAAGATTAAAAATAAAAAATAAAGAAGAATCATTAAAATAAAAATTTGAAAGGGTATGCAAAGTAAAAAAAAAAAACAATCTACTGAGAAACAAATAATGGCATTATTAAAATATATCCATGTTCAGTGTCTCTTTTAAATAAAGATCCACTAGAGCTAAATCTTTTTGTAGTGCAGCTGAAAATTATTTGAGGTGGTCCATTGAAACACATCCGGGTGGCTTCTGCAATTGTTCTAATGCTTCTTTCCTGAAAAATTGGGAGCAAACAGTTTTTGCATTGTTTCAACAAGAAAGGACACATGCAGAAAATGTGTTCTATTCTTTCTTTAGAGTCATCTGCTGTCTTTTTCTGTTAGAATTCCAAAGTTCATCAAATTGATAAATAAGAACATAAAGTCTACATCTTAAAAATGCTCTTTTATGGGTCTAAGTTCCAATCCTCATAATTTTGTCGTTTTAGTGCTTACCTGTTTAATAGTATAATGAGTTCTTATAAGTATCAATCTCATTCAGAAAGTTTGTATATTTAATAGTTTTCGTTTTTATAAACTTGTGGAGGCATTTGGATATTGTAGAAACTTTAGAAAATCAACGTAAATTGTATGCTTTCTACACTGAAATGAATTGTTGTTTACTCAATGATTGAGAGGCCCAGTAGGTAACTCCCTAGTGATTATTTTTTATGTATCATCTTTAGAGGAGAAACAGTCATAAAATTAGTTAATTAAGTTAATTTCTTTAAGAGCATTCAAAAGGAAATACCTAGTTTTAGTCTATGTCAACAATGTGGAGTAGAGATTCTTACGTTAAATAGGTTACGAATATTTTTAATGCACAGCTTATCAAGTTTACGGATATCTGTCTGATTGAAAACTATTTCCCCATATAATATCAATGGAGACAGTTTGGTTGTAGCCACATTAATAGTCTGACCAATGGCAACTCCTCCATGCATTTTAGTGAATCATTTTATTCTGCCAGTAACCTTATTACTCAAAGGTAAAAATCTTGACGTGTTCCTTCCAATAACGTTTATCCATTGTAACTCTTAGGTACAATGAATAACTTGATCTATCATTTTTGTTTTGAACTGACCAGTTAAACTTTGGTGTTTTGCATCTGAAGAATATAAGTTTTGTTTTACCATGATTAATCCTCAAGCCATTAAGGGTTTACCTTCATAAAGCCTGTTAAGCTATCGTTGCAGGCCCACCTGCACTGAGGAGAGAAGATCCAAATCGTCTATCTATGCAAAGAGGGTAATCTTTGTTAATCCTAGTTTTGGAAGGTGACCATTACTATGATTTAGTGTATCTGGCAAATCAGAGATGAAAAGTGGAAATAATACTGGTTCTAAAATACATCCTTGTTTTAGCTCATACACTGTTGAAAGGTTTGGAGTAAGACCATGTTTTTCCGAAACATTTTACTTGGACCCAAGTTTCTGAGTGAAGTTTTACTAGTGGATGAAGAAGCACTTGGTTGATTCCTCATGCTGATAGCTTTGCCCAAAGCCAATTTCTATCAACCCTAACAAAAACTGTTGTATAAGCTATGTAGCAGGCAAACAATCTCTTTTCTTTTATTGCCAGTGCTTTTTCATGCCAGTAACTTTAATGACTGTATGTTATGTAGAGTTGAACACTGGGATCTGAATCCAGTTTGTTGAGACTTTAGAATATTGTTTTCTGTTGTCCATTGGGATAGCTTCGATAAGAGATATGGAGCAAATATTTTCTCTTCAGAGTCAAGCAGAGCTAACAATCAGAAATTACTTGCGTCAGATATAGACCCTTGTTTGCAAATTGCCTGAAGGATTAATCCTTTCCAAAATGAGAGAATGTAACCACTATGAAGCACTTTATCGACAAGCTGATCAGTAATACACACATTTTTTCTGGATTTAGTTTTATTACCGCAGTTAGGATCTCATTTGGACCTGAAGACCTCAATGATTTACAGTTGTTTATTAACTTAATAATTATGTTCCAGATTATTGGATATAAATATATCTGGATTCCATTCATATTCCATTCATTTTGAGGTTGGATTCCTTATGGCATATAAGTAAGAAATATATATTTTCCATTTATAGTATGGGATGTTATAATGACACATTTTTTAAGTATTGAGTTCCCAAGCCAACCATCATCCAAAATTTGTGGGCATCTTTTGAATTAATGGTCGCTTTTTTAGGTTACATTTGATTTTCTGGTCGCTCCTTGTTATTTCAGAAGATTTAATAAATGATCTTACTTTTCTATACTTTTTCACTGTGTATGTTTTTACAAACATTATATTTTGTAGTTTCTGAATTTTCTTTGGATTCTTATATAATAGATAGACAGTTGAATTTATTTTGTAGTAAAGACCCCCAGTTAAATAAGGTGAAAGTAGCAATCAATTCATGATGTGTTTTTAGGCCAGAAAAGCTTGTTCCCAGAGATGTTTTTCTTTATCACAAATGTAGAATTCCATTTAATTTTTTTGATCCGATTACCGAAGTCTCTTTAGAACAAGGTGTATTAGACAAATTAAGCAGGTGTTTTCCCAACTTAAGCCAATAAGCTAAGGTTAATGGACACTCTCAAGTCTACTTATAATTTAAAATTCAACACATTCTGTTCTGTAGCATGGACAAAGGTATAATCAATTGTTGTTTTAAAGCCCATTGCTTCTAAGGAATATTGGGCAGAGTGATGCTTTTCAGTTTTGCCATTCAAATACAACAATGCTAGGTTGCATCAAAAGGGATTTATGATATTCCCAGCTAGTTCTGATCTACAGCTTTTGAATGGATGCCTTTGGACTGAGTACAAATTATCCAAGATATGTTCTGACACTGTATTTTTTCAGAATATAATATATTTGCATTGAAGTTGCGAGTTATTTTAGTGTCATTTATAGCAGATTCAATTAAGTGTTCTAATTCGTACAAACAGGGAATAACACTTTTTTGCTTTGTGTGATCAAAGTCAGAAGGTAATTGGTAATGGCAAGTTGATCATTGTTTTTAAATGTTTATGCTGCAGCGAAATAAATAAGTGATTTTTATAGTAAGCTGCACCCAGCTATGTCAAATTTATTATTAAAATTTTTTGCTAGTTTACCATTTGGTCTTCCCATTTGACTTCTTTTTGCTGGTTGTTCAACTGTAGTAAAGTTAGAGAAGATTAAGCTATTAGATTTCCAACTTTCCTGTAGACATACGACTTGATAGGCATTACAAAAGAGTAACAATTAAACTCTGAAAGGAATTAGGTTATTAGTTGTGCAGGATGTGAGGCATGTACAAGTAATAGGTCCACAATGTCTTCTTACTGGGAACCAAGCACCTCACTTTAGCGCTAGGCTCTCTCAGGGTTGCGAAGCAGAGCCGTCCAAGACCTTATCAGGGGAGGTGGTGTGCGCTAGTAACCACCATTCGCTGGCACACAATAATGACACTCAATACATAATTGTCCAGTCAGTGCTTTTACACTGAAACAGGAAAAGTACATTTACGACACACACTACTAAATACTATGCATTAATTTACAAATATATACCTCAGGCAGATTACAAATACCTGGGTGACCCTGTAAAATCACATTTGATCCCCAAAGGGTCATGACTTCCAAAATCACAGATAGCACATCACAATATAGGAGGGGTACCACTTTAAATGAAGCAGCCTACTGGTTTTGTCAAGTAGTCGCCATAATACAAGGCAAATAATCCACGTTAAAAATCATCATTTCACCGCAATCAATAATCATGTGTAAATACAATCATGTCAAGAAAGTATTTCAACATTGATCAAAAATCACTATCTGCTTTAATGATTATTGAAGTACTTCAAATGGACGTAACATGTGTTGTGCCTTTTTTTTACAGCTTCAGGCCACATATAAAAGCAGCCACAGAACCAGCCCAAAGAGCAGAGTTTTTCAAACTTGTTTACTGTGAGCCCCCCCAGAACACAATGTTTTTAAGTCGGGCCCGGGCCGAGTGCCGGAGGTGGGATTACGATTTCAGGAGTTCTTTTTCTATAGCTGATAATCCACACTAAATGCGAGACTTATAAAAGACCAAATACATCAAGCAAAAACATGACTCCTGATAATTGGGTTGTTGTGAGCTCCTCACACCTCTGAGACTCAATGTAAATGCACCTGTTTCACTAATGATAGCAGCAGCCCTGAGTAGCAGACTCTTTCACCCCTTCCCCACCATGCATAGCCATCACTCCAATCTTGGAACAGATTCTCTGTCCCTTTCAAAATAAAATTCAGTAATGAGATTGACTGCCTTGCGAAGTGGCGGTATTCTATGACCATTATTGTAACAAGCATTTGCAATGCAATAGGTCTCGCATTATTAAAGTTTGAGCTATTGGTGTTGCATTATTTAGTTAGGTCTCACCTTTGATTAAGTTAAAGCCATTTGCTTTACTAATGGTATTGTATAGCAAAGCAAATGGCTTTAAGTTAATCAAAGGCGAGACCTATTGCATTTTCAATGCTTGTTATTTTAGAGCGCTCTCTGTGCAGATGCTCTGCCTCTGGGCCGTTAACATGCCATCTTTCTTCTCTTGTTTCGTCAGTATTGCAGAAGAGCTCTGGGAGCCCTTCCTTGACCCTCGGTGTGAGGATAGGCTTGCTGCTCTGACTACAACATCTAGAATGCATCTGGGATACTAATCTAGACAGCCAGCTGTTAAGTGGGTAAAAATAATTGCTTCAGAGATAGGAAGTAGTCTAAAGTGGAAGATGCTAGGACGGCCAAACACGGAGGGTGTGGAGAAAGAGGGGTAGAGGTATAGGGAAGAGATAGAATTAGAGAGGAGAGGTTGGAGGGGAGTGGGGGAGGGATGGAGAGGACAGGACAAGAGGGGATTGAGCGAGAAGGGGATGGGATGGGAAGAGGGGAGGGGAGGGGGGAGGAGAGTGGAGGCTAGTTAAACTTTAAGAGGGAGAGAAAGAGAAAGGTGCAAGAGAATGGGAAAGAAGGAAACAGGAGAGTGAAGAGAGATGTCAAAGAATATTGGGGTTAGGGTTAAAAACGGATGGGGAGAGTGGTCAAAAAAGAGTAGGGCAGAAAATAAAAGAGGGCGTCACAGAGTGGGCAGAGGGTGCACGGGTGTGAGGCAGGGGCAAGAGGTGAGAGGGCAGTCGAAGGCGGGAGGGGAAGAGGGGTCTGGAAGGAGGGGTTCCGAGTAACACGAGAAGGGGGTCCGGGCAAAGCCGCCGGCTGTTGTGGGAGAAGTGGCCGTCTGAGGGCAGGACTGGGGAGGGAGAGAGCAGCTGCTCCGGAAAGAGTGAAGGGGGGGGACCCTGGGGCAGAGAAGCCGAAAGTGTTTGAATGGGGCAGAGAGACGGGGCTGAGAGGGAGAGAGGTGTCTGAGGCCAGGACTGCAGGGAGGGAGGAGCCGCTTGGGACAGGCGGAAGGGGCCCCGGGGCAAGAAGGAGGGGGGCACTGACCAGTGCCGGGAGACGGGCTAGAGAGGGGAGGAGAGGGAGAGAAGGCAATTATAACAATAACAACTGGTAGGGGAGCAAAGGACAGCAGGGACACCATAATGGATTAAATAAACATTTTAACATCTCTGGACTTCATTCCGCTTAGAGACTTTTGTTTTTTAACATAGTGTGCATATGTACAAGAAGAGAGGCTGAAATGAGTAACGCTAAATTGTTACAGTAAGTACTTGACCACGAAGGAAGCCATAATGCATGCGCTAACAACAACAACAACAAAACAATGAGAGAAAGGGGGATATGGAGACAGAAAGAAAGACGACGATGACAGAAAAGAGGAGAAATAGGTCGGAAAGATATTTACTGCCCTCCCTTGCTACTGCTGTTGAATAAAATGTGACAACAGGAGCTTTTCACCGGCCAGACTCCAGCTGGTTACATCAGATCAGCAACTTGCCTCTAAACACGCATCTTCCCCGGTTCACCTGCTGGGTTAGGGAGGGGGTGTTGAAGTGTGTCCATATCGGGTTAGAGATAGATGGGTGGGAACAGAAGGTACAGGGCAGATAGGGTACTAAAACAGTGACTGCAGCACAGCGAGATATCCCGGGTCCCATCCCCTCTGCCAGCTGGAAAAGTTAATGGGCTGAGGGAGCAGAAATAAAGGGAGGTTTAGCAGTGCTTAATTTGAGCCGGTGGCTTCTGGGGCTCAGCATCGTCACAGCACTTATGACAGGTGGCACATGGCGTCACTGTTTGTAAAATTTAGAGATAAGGAAAACAATAGTTGTTTATTAATTCGATATGCATTTAAATGACAAATGCCTGCTGCTCAAGCCATTCGTATAGCTTTAGGGGCCTGGAATTGTAATACTTTTAGAGTGCGGTGGTTAGGAATTGTACTGTCACTGGCAGCACTGAAAGGGTAAATGGGCGGTGCAGGCTGTGCTGCCCTCCTGACGAGGGCTCTGGCACTTATGTTTTTAAAATGTTTTTTAAATTAAGCACTGGAGGTTTAGGAGCGTTCTTGGCCCCGGAAATTATCCTAAGAGTGCCGTTGATTTCCCCGGGGCTGTGACGCACATTGCATAGGCACAACTTCAGAGAAATGCAGTTTGGGAAGGTGGAGCGATAGCACCTTCAGAGTGGGGAGGAAATGGGCATCCTGGGGGCTGCGAGTTCGGGGCACGCGAAGGCCACCTTCTGGCTAGCCTAGGCCCCTTCCACAGGTGCCGAGGAGGTCCTGGACTCCCGGGTGCTGTTAGCCAGGCCCAGGTGCAACAGGAGGGGGTGTTATCATGCAAACACCACGGGGGCTTCATCATGCAAACACCACGGGGGCTTCAGAGCCTTCTCGGTGTGTTGTGCCCCATGTTATGAAGCCTGATAACGTCAGCGGGACGCTGTCTAACGGAGCCGCACCGTGCATAGAGGCGCTGACCGTTATTTCGATCGTTTTTGATGTCATACAATAGGTGAAACTGGTTACCTGCTCAATAAAGTTCAGGGAAGTACTCATGGTGACGTTTGTCGATGAAATCCCCAGTTATACATTCTATCATAGAAAATTCCATTGTAGTCTGCGGTCAGATAATGCCTGTTTTCACAGCCATGGGGGTCTGAACAGTGACAAGGCCCCCCACTTCTTTCTCGACCCTGCGTCTCCCGCCCCCCTTGCTTATCTCAAGCCCATGCTCCCTCCATGTTTACTCCTGGGATGCCGCTTTGTCTGGTGTGTCTGCGCTGTTCACTCGCACCCTATCAGATTAACGCAGCTCGGGGGATTAAGGCTCGGACAAACAGCGCAGTCCATTGGCACTACTCGACGAGTCCGTGTGCGGCGCCCACAATACAAGGAAGAGTTTCTGTCAGTGTTACGTGTGCAGTTCTAATGTATACTCGCGCCATTCCACTTTTGATTTTATCTACCTTTTTAAAGATATATTTCATTTTTTTTTACCAAGGGGCGCTTGAGAGTCTCACATTTTTCTGCAGAACAATTGTTCTCGGATGAGTGACCCTCCTGGATGGCGGATGTGTCACGCTTGTCACGCCAGTGGATCTGATGTTCGAGCAAGCCACTTGTTTGAATTAAATTGTTGTAAAGGGGTTTTGTCTCCTATGCCTCCCCTGCCAGGAAAGCACATTCTTGGGGCAACTCCATTGAAATAGAACATAGACATCCAGTGGTGATAGAGAAGACAAGAGGAGGAGGATAGAGTGTCCCATCTCACAAGCATATTCTAGCATTCTTTGAAGCCTTCGAAACGTGTACGGAGACCGCTATGTCCCATCTATCAAATGAAGGTTTTCGACCAAAAAACATCCAACGCAACAGTCCAAACTCCCATCACCCACAAAGTAATTTCAAAGTTTTTATCATTCCCAGATGCTCCTAATTTGAGATTTGATTCTATCCTATCCTAATTTGTGTCCTAGTTGCTGCATAACAAGCGCTCCAAAAACAATCACGGAATCGAAACCTGTGGTGCGCGCGCACCACAGAGGAGCGGGGGGAGGGAGAGCGGCAGCGAGACGAACGCGCGCTGCTGCGCGTTCTGGCCACCGTCGGGAATGGGCGCGGCAAAGGCGGGACATGCGCCCGCCTTTGACCAATAGCGTGCCGTCCCCATAAAAAAAACTGATGCACCAGCCAATGTGGGCTTCTGAAAACACTGAGCGTGTGGGTCGTTTTCAGAAGCCCTTTCTAGAGGTCTCGCGCTGCGCGAGCAGTGCTGTGCACTGCAACGCTAGGCGCGAGACCTAAAAATGGGCCTCCATCTTGCTCCTTTCCCCGTTCTGCCATCTCTCTGAGGGCTAAGCTAACATGTCTCCCCTGCTTCAATTTTTCCTTCTCTTGGGTCCGAGGCCCAAAGCAACAATGGCACAATAATGGTGCACTGGGACCCAACGTAAGCAAGAAAAGATAGTAAAACAATACTAATTGGGGTTTAGTTGACACCTCACACCCGTGCCACTGCATCTGCACCAAAAATGATACCTACTACTCTTGCCCACTCTCTCCACTGGCCCATCACTCCTATACATGAGGTCCAAAGCAGATTGTCTGCCCCTTTGTGTAAGAAAAAAAGGAGTAAATCCCACATCTCACCGCGTGTTGCTTTGGACCTGTTCCCTGTACAGCAAAGGTAACCTGGGCCCTAATGCTAACGAGGAAAAAAGGGTTCCCACCCACCATTTTGCTAGTAACGCAGACACAATTGGGGTGTACTGCCCTAGTGCCCATGCACCTGCTGCACTAATGGTAGTGATAGCTACTTTAAAAATTCTCCACCTTCCCATGAGAGAGCTGTGTCTCTGTCCATTTGTAAAGGAATACATTAGCCCACACATGGCACCCTTTCCTCTCGAAACACACAAGATGATGGACGGAATGCTGCACATTGGCAAACATTCACCCCCAGTCACAGATCTGGGTTTAATCCATCGTTATTTTGCTTCACCACGCCACCCCAGTTCAGACATAGCCATATGCAAATCAGTCTTGACCCTGTGCCTCATGGGAACAGTCCAGACCGAACTGCCAAGCCATGTCTTCCCTGGACCGGAATCAAGCATCCTAGGACCGGTTTCAGGCTATCAGCCTTCATCAGCCAGGATAGCTTGACTCCAGTGGCGTAGTGAGCACGGGACCCACGTCTGGGCATACCCTTCCCACATAGAGCGAAATGCAAAACACACAAGATGATGGACGGAATGCTGCACATTGGCAAACATTCACCCCCAGTCACAGATCTGGGTTTAATCCATCGTTATTTTGCTTCACCACGCCACCCCAGTTCAGACATAGCCATATGCAAATCAGTCTTGACCCTGTGCCTCATGGGAACAGTCCAGACCGAACTGCCAAGCCATGTCTTCCCTGGACCGGAATCAAGCATCCTAGGACCGGTTTCAGGCTATCAGCCTTCATCAGCCAGGATAGCTTGACTCCAGTGGCGTAGTGAGCACGGGACCCACGTCTGGGCATACCCTTCCCACATAGGGCGAAATGCAAAACACACAAGATGATGGACGGAATGCTGCACATTGGCAAACATTCACCCCCAGTCACAGATCTGGGTTTAATCCATCGTTATTTTGCTTCACCACGCCACCCTAGTTCAGACATAGCCATCTCCTTTAGGCTATCAATGGACAGAGAACAGGCCTTCTCATCACGGACCTGGCAATCTGAAAGAAATGTAAATGTTTGCTTTTGGTTAATCATCAAATGTACAGGCTTTAATTTATGAAGTCACTGTTCATTTTGAGAGGTGATATAAGGGTGTTAAGTTTTGAAAGCTTCCTTTTAACAGACTTTTAAAAATGTTTGCACTAGGTACTGTGTAATTACCTATTTCTAAAACGTATTCTTTGAAAGCACTTGTTTTATCTTAAATGGTAAATCATTTTGTGGCAGCCTATCTTATACTCAGGACCACTTTTGCTTATTGCTGAATCTGGGTGTTAATCTGGCACTAATGAGGTAAAACATTTGCCCACACAGTGTTAGCATGTGTCAAACTGATAAAATAATGAAGTAACAGTATCACAAAAAGTACTGCATTAAGCCCAATATGTTGGCTTTTTTCGCTGCATAACTTAATCAACCCTACCACTTAATTTCGTGCTTCCCACCGCATAATTCCAGCAGCTTGCTTATACAGTGTATAATACAATAAATAATGACTTGCATATTCACAGTGCTTTGTGTTACAGGCTGGGACTTCATAGCATTGTAAATCCACAAGTCAGAATTCCGCACTGTTCCAAGCAGGATTCAATTGTGTGACTCTCTAGTCTCACAGACAATTGCAGTGTTCGCATTAATGTATTGAGGTTTCATAACATAAAAGAAAGCATTCCCAAGGATTAGTTTAATTTCCATTTATTGTTAGTTTACGGTATGTACATTATTTTATATGCAGCTGGCTAAATGTGAAAAAACAACAAAATACTGACAGAAAATGTTGTTCTTTTCTTTTTAGCCACTTAGCCACATTTTTGACGCCGGCACCAAGAATAACAGTCGCCATACTTATATATGCCCTTTACCTGCTGGATGTAAATGAAGACAGCCTGGAAACACGCGAAATATAAAAGTCGCACTTCCAGGTCATCTTAATTTACAAGTATTTACAAAGGCATTTGCACCCCCGAGGAACAAAGCCACGGCCCCCTAGGGGGGCGCGCCCCATGGTTTGAAGACCTCTGGGTTAGGTGATCCGGACCTGTCTGGGCTGTGTCTGGAGCAGAGCTGCTAGGAGCCGGGTCAGCCAGCTCCATAGGGACGAGCTCCAGCTCTGAAGGCGAAGATCCAGCAAGAGTCAGAGATCATTGGAGTGACTTATCCTCCTGCAGATTTCTCATGTAGAAACTCTCTCAAAGCAGTATAACCGCAATGAGGAGAGACTCAGGAAAAAGCATCGGCTACTTCTTTACTACAAGTACTGAACATCAAGAGCATGTCTAGCTGATACATTTGGAATCTGTATAAGAGGCAGTGTCTCTCTATAGACTAATGTGAAACAATTATAAGCAAATAAAATGCTCACCACAGTCAATGTGATTTAAATAAATCTACAACTACAGATACTTTAATAGCACTTGAAATGGAGACAAAAACACCAAAAGTACTGTGTCCCCAGCTTTTCTGGCCTAACTGTTCCACCAAATGTGTCGCTGCATTTGTGGCTTTTTAAGGCGCCAGCCCTGTAAGTAGGGATAATTCTCTCACATGATCCAAACCCCAGAAGAGTTCTACCGCTCCTTTCGCGGGAGAGGTGGACCTAAGGGTCACCAACAGCAGCAAGAGCAGCATTCCCCACCTTATCTGCCACCTCTAAGACGCTTTGAGTTGCCATCCTTCTGTAAGGAACCTCAGAATTCATTATCCCCAAGCCTCACAACAGGTATCAAGAGAACTTAACCATATTTCCAAGACACCACGATACAAGCTCATTATGGGCTGGCCACAGTGAAAGTGGAAGGTGGGCCACAGGCAGCTGGAGGATAGAGTGGAATCACAGGAGAATACAGAACATCACTTCCAGGGCCAGGAGAGAAGAGCTAGAACACACTGCACTTCCGGGTCAGGAAGAACAGGGGAAAATTTGAACAGCAGTCACAACATTACGCTTTGCCTGGCTCCAGCATTTGATATGTTCTGATCTTATGAATCTTAGGGCATGTGTGAACCAACTCAGATGACTCCGCCCCTAGGCTGCCATGCTAGCCCACAGATCAGTTGCAGCTGAACGCCGTTGCATCATGTCGGACTCTTTAGGTGGATACTTTAACCGCAGCTTCCATACATTTTCAATATCCCACGGTGCCATACTGGACCTGGGAGATTTTAACAGCAATACTCCTGCACGTCAATAGGTGGCGGTGTGCGGATCTGCATTGACTTCGTTCCACCCAGGAAGTGACAACAGATCAGCATAAAAGCATAATCCCTGCACATTGACATCAGTTTCTTGACTCTCTTCATACCCTCGGATGCGTAGCCAAACACTTTTCAGAGATACCACTACCAGTGTGCAGATTCCTAAATTGGGACCTTTTTAAGATGAAGAAAAGAGTCCTTTCCACAGAATAGGGAGGAAGGAAGGCAATGAGGAATCTACAGTTAGATAGAGTATCCACCAGAAAGAGTGTTACCAAAGGTCAGTAACTTGTTTGTCAGATGGATACTTCTAACTGCAGATTCTTCACCTTTAGAATAGACACCAAAGCAGTACTTCTGAAGGCGGTGGTTGATCGAATGGCTCAGATCAAAAATTCCTGCAGGACCCAACGGTCTAAGTGCTCACGCTGTCAAACCTGGCTATCAAGGCAGTAGCGCTTTGTGAACATGTGTACTGATGCCCATGTTGCAGCCTGACAGATGTCAAGGACAGGCCCTTTGTGTGCCAGCCCAGTGGCAGCAGCCTTGGCCCAATTGGAATGGTCCCACAATCCCTCTGTAGGCTGCCTATTAGCCAGTGCATAGCAGATATGCAGAGGACGGTCCACCTTAACAGAGGATTTTTCTGCACTGCCTTGCCTTCTTTGCCCCTGACAACTCCCACAAAGAGTTGATCGTCCACCCAATGGTCTTTTGGTGTGATCAATGTAAAAGCTTAAAGTCCTTTTGGGGATCCAGCTGATGGAGTATCACCACCTCTTTTGAGGGAAAACGCAGAGCAAAGAACGTTGAAACAGTGATGAATTGCCCAATGTGAAAAGCAGTCAGGGCTTTTGGCACAAAAGGCTGCCCTGGTCCTCAGCACCACTTTGAGCTGCACATAGAGAGCTTGGAGTTCACTCACACGATGAGCTGAAGTCACCACGACCAGAAACAATCTTCAGAGTCAGAAGACATAGTGGATAGAGCTGTGCATTGGTTTGAATGGCGTGCACATGACGAATGTGAGGACCAAATTAAGATACCACTGTGGCATCACAAAAGGTTTTGGCAGAAATAAGCGAGTCAAAGCTTTTAGAAACCTCATCAAAATGGGTGATTTGAACAAGGATGGTTGGTCCGATAAACATAAAAAGTAAAAAAATACTGACAGGTAAACTTTAAGGATGCCAGATGGAAGTCTTTGCTAAGTTAGAGATAAAATGAATAAGAGGACATCCAACAGGTTGGCCTGCAATAGATCAGCATTGAGGGTGCCACACCAGACTACAAACTTCACCTAGCACCCAACAGAAACAGACTTTGTAGAAGGATGCCTGCAGCCAGGATGACATCCACAATTTCAGGAGAAAGATCGAATAGAGTCAACTGTTATTGCTTAATCACAACACATGGAGATGTAGATTGTGCAGGTTCAAGTGCAGAACCCTGCCGTCTTGCTGCCACAGGAGGGCTTCCCGAAATGGCAGCCTGATTGAAGGACAGCTGCTCATGCCCAGAGGTTCCAGGTACCACAATCTCCTTGCCCAATCTGCTGCCACTAGGATGACTTGGGCCCAATCATTCCCGATCTTCTTCACAACTTTGGGCAGGAGAGGCAGCGTCAGAAAGGCTTACAGGAGTCCCGTGCTCCACTCTATCTGTAATGGGTCTCAGCCAGTGCACAAAATGTTAACATTGAGCGTTCTCTGCAATGGCAAAAAGATCTAGCTAGGTTTCTACCCATTGCTAGAAGATGCTTTGTGCCACTTGATAATGTTCCAATGAAAGGGAGCTATTGTGGAGGAGTCAGGTGTGACTTCGGCACATTGATAGTGAACCCCAGTGATGTTAGCAGGCTCACCTTCGTCTGAAGGTGGTCTATGACTGACAGTGGCAAACCTGCCTACAACAAATTGTCAAGGTAGTGGAAAACTGGAATCCCCAATCTCCAAAATGAGCTGAGACCACCATCATTACTTTCGTGAATATCCGAGGAGCACTGGCAAGGGTGAAAATGCTGAACCGCAAGTTGCATCTGTGGGACTGCGGGCAGAGTATATGAAGATAAAGTTACTTACCTGCAGTAACAATCTTTCTGGTGGATACTCTTATCTACCTTCAGATTCCTCACCTACAGAACAGATTATTCACCTGTAGAACAATCCCTGACACCAGACTGGACCTGGAAACTTCAAGCTTTCAAGTCACAGGTAGGGGGTGCAGGCTTCTTACTGATGCCAGAGATAGTGCCAAGTGATGTCATCTAAGCCATATAGTGCCCACCATGGCACAGTGAACTAAGCTTCTATCACTTTTTTCCCATCTTGGAGGTGAGCGGATGGAGACACATCGATACAGTTGTGAAGTACCAAAAAGCAATTTGGGATCTGAGGGTTAGAGTCAGATAAAAAAAAAATCAGAATCCTGTCTATAATCATCTTCATCATGAAACCTATGCACCCGTCTCCGTGGCCTCTGTTGTGGCATGACTCAGGGGCTGGCATCGGAGGTGGAGGCAGTGTAGGAGGTTGAGGAGGTAGATGTGGTGCAGCACATCGAAGCGCCGGGTCAAGGGAAGAGTGTGCCGGTGTCAGCCCTGGAGAGATGGAACAGAGCGTCGTCAGGTCAATAACAAACACTGGGAAACTATACTGTGCCATGAGGCCCAATGGTGCGCAGTGTGACGTTGATACTCCAGCAAACATGGAAAACATGGCAATTAAGAAATTCCACCAGATCCAGTTCTGGCACCGGCGTTGGTAAGTCCGAGATAGGTTTAGGTCAGAGGTCTTCAAACTTTTTTGCTGTGAGCCAGCCTGAGCAAATTGTTTTCAAGTCGCCCCCCCCCCCAAAACTTTAGCAGTACTTGGGGGAGCGGAAGGATCCAGGCCGAGTGCAGGGGGCGATATTACCATTTCAGGAGTACTATTTCTGTAGCTGATAATCCACACTAAATGTGAAACTTATAAAAGAGCAAATATATCACGCAATAACGTGACTCCTGATGATTGGGGTGCTGTGAGCCCCTCACACTCCTCAGACCCAATGCAACTGCACCTGTTGCACTGATAGCTGCACGCCTGAGAAGCAGACTGTGTCCTCTGCCTCTTTCAGGCCATATATGGTTTGTATATTGTATATGGTTGATAAACCATCTACAATAAAGGGCTCTTTATTGTATATGGTTTATCAACCATGCTGATGACATTATTGACATGTATTTGTTTTCTAATTGTGGCGCAATTATAGCATTTTAGAGCACAATAGTTTAAAGAAACATTCTAAACTTCCTCCGTGTCTCATTTCTATGTTATTATGGACAAGTATAAGAAGGAAAGGGTGGGTCGGGAGTGTTTTGTTCTGGGGTGCCAAATCACTTGTCTCTCTGGAAACATTAGGAGGGCAAGTGAGGCACTGTTAGACCTGGCATCTTTTGGCGTGTTCCCCCTGTCTTTTTGCTTTCTGACCTCCAGGTTTTTACTCAGTTTTTGCTGGTTTAGTGTCTCTGCGCACTTTCTCACTGCTGTTCAGTGTTAAAGTGCAAGTGCTCCTATTGTAAATTGTATTATGGATTGGTGTTTCCATAATTGGTATATTTGAATTACTGTTAAGTCCCTAGTAAAGTGCACTGAGAGTGCCAGTTCCTGTAAATCAAATGCGGTTTGTGGGCCTGCAGCAATGAGTGTGCTACCCACACGAGCAGCCATTCACATGGTTCTCAGACCTGCTACTGCAGTGTCTGTGAGCAGTTATGACTGCCATGTCGACTTGGCACGTGCACCCACTTGCCAAGCTCTAACCTTCCCTTTTATTACATGTGAGTCACCCCTAAGGGAGGCCCTAGGTATCCCTATGGGCAGGGTGCAGTGTATGTGAAGGGTAGGACATGTCCTGGTGTGTGTGACATGTCCTGTTAGTGAACTACAGAGTAATTAGTTTTTCACTGTTTGAAAGGCTATCTGTCCCATAGGATAGAATAGGGAGTACTCTGTAACATTTTACGAGTATATCTTCTCATTGGGACAAGATCGAGAAATAGAGTTTAGTATGACTGAACTCAGAATGGAGAAATGCTTCTTTTAGTAAAGATGATTATTATGTTCTGTGTTTGAAAATACCACTTTTAGATTGGGTTGTGGATTGACTGTCTGGCTTTGGAATGACAGGGGCTGGGGATGTGCATTCTATTCAGACAGCCACTGGGGGGGGAGGGGTCGAGGTATGTCCTGCCTTTCCTGGATGAGTCAGGGCTGGGCTACATTTAGAGTAGTGGGAGGAGATTTCCTTGCATCTGAATGGGCCTGGTCTGCCTTGGACAATGCTGTCTCCTCCTCCTGCCGGGAAGCTGGGCCAGAGAGGACCGAACTAGTTTGGGCTGGGCACAGACACTCTCTGCTCCAGAGAACAAAGAGAAATGCAGAATAAATATTGGGGCCCAGACCCCAGAACTTTAGAACTCGCTTGGATCAAGGAACCTGCCAAGAAGAAGAGCTGGAAGAGCTGCCAGGAGGAGTACTGTCCCTTTGCTGTGTTGTTGCTTTGTTGGGTTGGCCTGCAGTTGCTGCTTCTGCCTTGGGCAGTGAAAGTACTGGACTGAACTTTCTCTACTTGTTGCTGAGTATCTGCAAGGGCTTGAACTAGAACTCGCCTCCTGTTCATGATGTCTCAGGGAGAGCAAAAACTTCCCTTACCTCTGCGTACCGCCTTTGGAACCGTGGGTTTCAGTTGCCACACAGGGGGAAAAGCAGCCATCACCGCTGCAGACTCCGTGTCCTGAAGCACCACAGAGGGCACCGCCGCAGTTCGAACCGCAACCCTGGTCTCACCGATGACGACGACCACTGCCGCCGAGCCACTGCTTGTACCGCGACCTGTGGGCACCGCACTCCGCACTGCCTTGCTTCACTCTGCAGCCCTGGTCTCACCGACAACGTCGCTGCCCACTGACCGCGACGCCCATGACCGCACCGTGGTTTGGAGGTACCGCTTGTAAGTCACAAGACGCCCCGTCCCATACCGCAGTCTGGGCCAACTGACAGCCATCTCCCATCAACCGGCACTGTCACTTGCACCGTGACCTGCCAGCACCGCTACGAGCACCGCCTCACTCCGCACCGCAGCCCTGGTCTCACCGACGCAGCTGGACGACCGTCACCGAGCCGCTGCGTGCACCGCAATTTGGGGGCATCGCCCGACGCACCGCTTCGCATCACAACCGAAATCGTTGCCAGGAACGGCCTGCACTGACACGGTCGGACGGAACCAAAGGTACTGTTTACGAGTCTGCTGGCACTAGAGCCGGTCCGCACTGATACAGTCGGCCGGAACTGCTGGATTCTGTTGTTTTCAGCACCGCAGTAGCTCTGGATGGAGCTACCGGCTTCAAGGAACTGCATTTTCAAGTTATTTCTGCAAAGTGCCTATTTTTGATTACTGTGTGTTGGACATTTATTGTTTTGGTCTTGTTTCCACAGATAAATATTGCTTATTTTTCTAAAACTGGTGTGGTGTCCTTTTCTAGTGTTTTCACTGTATTACTGTTGATTATGTGCAAATGCTTTACACACTGCCCCTGACATAAGCCTGACTGCTTGTGCCAAGCTACCAAGGGGGTGAGCAGGGGCTATTTCTGTAGTGTATCCCCCTTATTCTGATTAGGAAGAGGGGTCCCTACTTGGACAAAGGTGCAAACCATTGCCAACTGGAGACACCCATTTCTAACATTGGTTGTCAGCGGTGAGGATAGGACTTGCGTTTGCACTTGACCTACAGTAATTGGTGTACACTACTACCATATCGCAGACCATTACGTACCACACACTGTTTGTTTTTTGGGTCTATTTTTGTCCTTCCATCTTATTTTGAACTTGAACTTCTTACTGCATCATGCCTGGTACATCAGCATCATGAGTTGCATCCCAAGAAGTGGCCTTTGAGGAGGAAAGGTTGGAAACCTACAACGTCAAGGAGTTAAAGGCTATTTGTAAAAACCTAAAGGTCCAAGTCAGAGGCCTCACCAGGAAGGAGGAGCTACAAAAGGCACTGAGGGCCTCGGTAGCAGCCAGACATGCCAGTCTGGAGATCTTACCATGGAGGCGGAGGAGCCTATTCCTAGGGTAGATGTGCTTTTGGGAGAGGGGGGTCCCTCCAGGCCAGGCAGCAGTGGTTTGTCCCCAGAGGAGCTGGAGGACAGAAGGGAAACTAGGAGGCATCAGATAGAGCTTGAGAGGCTCAAGATGGAATCACAGAAGATGGTTTTAGACCATGAGTGTGGGCTCAAAGAGCTGGAGTTAAAGAGTAAATCCAGCACGGATGGTGGCAGCAATTCCACAGTGCACTCAGACAGGATTGTGCACATTCCCAAGAAAGCAGGCAAGGAAATTAAAAAGGGTGATGACATACAAAGGTGGTTTCAGGGTTATGAGGCATCTATCCACATGAATGAGGTCCCTGAAAAGAATTGGGGAGCGGGTTTGTGGCCGCATTTCTCAGAAGAGTGGAGGGACACTTTGTTGCCTTTGGTTAAGGAGTACAACCTCACCTACACTAACATGAAGTAGGACCTTCTCACCAGGTATGGTCTCACTCCTGACAAGTACAGGGATCAGTTTCAGTCCAGTAAGAAAACTGGTGCAAACACTTAGTTGGAATGTGTGGATTCTTTTTGCAGGTCACTGGATGGTTGGGTGAAGGGCAGTAATGTGACAGATTTTCAGGTGCTCTACAATTTGATTGCGTGGGAGCACTTGTCTAGTCTATGTTTTGTAGAGCTGCACCAGCACTTGACTGATTGTAAGCTGACTGACCCCAGGAAGCTTGCTATGGAGGCAAACCGCTGGGTGAGTACCAGAGTCCACAATAAGGTGTTTGGGGGAGACCCCGCCAAAGGTGGGCAGGGTCCCCAGCAGAAGAGTGGGGGGACAAGGGTAAAGCACAGGAGTTCTCTAAAGGGCCCCAAACTAGTACCCAGGGTAAAGGTTCCCACCCCCCAGGAGAGAATAAACAAGGGGTCTCTTCAGGAAAGCCTGCAAAGACCGGCCCCGGCAAGTGCTATGCCTGTGAGCAGTTGGGTCACTTGAAGGGTCCCAAGAGGGCACAGCCACCGGTGGCAGTCCAAGGTGTTGGCTAGTGTAGCGCTTGGGGAGGAGGGGAGTCCACAGGAGGGTGGAGATCCTGCAAAAATGACCCTCGTCTCACTAGGGGATAGTGAGATGGTCCCAGTAAACCAGATACCTGCTAACACAAAAAAATACAACGCCTGGGTGACCATCAATGGGAGAAGGGTAGAGGCTCTCAGAGATACTGGAGCCAGTGTGTCCTCAGTCCGGTGTCACCTGGTCTCTGAGGAGCAAGTAGTGCCCGGGGCTTCCACCAAGTAGCTGCTGTGGGCAACTCAGAGCTCCAGTGTAAGGTGGCGTAGGTTCCCTTTGAATGGGAGGGGGTCTCAGGTCCCTTGAGGGTGGTTGTGAGCCCTACCATGCCTGTAGATTGTCTGCTAGGTAACGACCTGGAGCAGTCTCTGTGGGAGAATGTTGAGCTCAGGTATCATTTGGAGATGCTTGGGTTGCCAGAGTGGGCATGCGTGACCACTCGGTCAATGGCAGCAGGGAAGGGTGATCAGAAGGACCTGGAGCCTGAAACAGTGGCCCAGGTTCCTGTGAAGAGAAAGGGCCGGTGGGCGGGACACCCGCCCCTGAGGTTCACACGGTCCGGGAGGAGGCTGACCTTGAGGGGGACGCCCCGGTACCTACAGGGGAGCAGGTAGCTGAACTGGGAGATTTGTCTGAGCTGACCCATTGGCAGCAGAAGGTGGTCCCACCAGGGAAGAATTCTGCAGGGAGCAGAAGGAATGCCCTTCTCTGGAGGGTTTGTGGCAGCAGGCTACAAACCAGGGGGCTGGTGATCAGTCTGGATCACACTGGATCTACTGGGAGAATGGTCTCCTATACAGCGAGCCTAAGGCCGCTGAGCCTGGGTCAGCCTGTGTACTGGTGGTACCTTAGTGCTTCAGGACCTTCCTACTGGGTCAGGCTCATGAGGTGCCTTTAGCAAGACCTTTGGGGCAGGACAAGACCTTTGACAGCATTGTCACCCACTTCTTTTGGCCCTAAATGAGAAGTCAGTCAGATGCGTATTGTAGGTCTTGCCAGACTTGCCAGGCAAGTGGTAGGAGTGGGAGAAAGTGTAAGGCTCCTCCAACCTTTTCCAGTTATAGAAACCCCTTTTGAAAGGGTTGTGATGGACATTGTAGGGCCACTGAATCCCAAGACAGCCATGGGCAACATGCCACCCGGTACCAGGAGGCTATCCCTCTCAGCACAACAATGGTGCCAGTGGTGGGCCGAGCATTAATGGTGATCCTTTACCGCGTGGGATTCCCCAGAGAGGTAGTATCTGACTATGGGACCAATTTCATATCCAAGTATATGACATCCCTGTGGGAGTGTCGTGTAATTCCTATAAAGCTATATAGGATCTGCACGTTTAGACAACATAAACTAAGGGATTGGTGTCTAGACTGATTCCAGACACCCCCAGAGGATATGTTAGTCTGTAGACCAGCTAGATCACAGTGCCACTATGATCCCCTGTTACCAAGGAGCGAATAGGTTTTGGTAACTATCAAACATGACAACCCTGACCCCTCAGGGATAGTGGAAACAGTACAATACTTTTTGCTCAGTCACTTGTGCTCACTTTGTCTCAGTGAGATACACATAATAAACGGTGCGGGCGTTTTCAATAAGCATTTATTGAACCAGCGTCATTCTAGTATAAAATATGTGTGCTGCAACAACCATTAGACAGAAACAGATGTATACAGTTATAAGCACCAATAAAGTAAATAGGAGGTAGAATTCTACCATAGTGCTAAAACAGTGAATATATGCAGGCATATAGATACATGTGTACTCCTATGATGCAAACCCTAACTAGATGTACCTAAGTGTACCTAGCATGTATGTAGGTGTATAGCCAAGAATCCCCCTAGGAAAGAGCCAACCCCATTAGCTGATGTGATAGAGCGAAGGACCCCGTCTTGGTCTTGAGTTGGACACCCCGCGAGGGATGTCAGACCACTGCATGCTAGAGTATCTGGGTGCAGGGACCTCAGCGTCTCGTGTCAGCGGGTCAGCATTGAAGCCTTTCCCCTCTGATTTGTCTAGTGAAGATGTGGTGCTTATATACCCGAAAAGTACCCTCAGGGGTTCTACCTAGATGTGTCATGGTACGGTGGGCATGTCAGCCGAGGATGATGATAGTGGTGACCCTTATACAGAGTTATTATGCAGAAGATGGTAATCCTGCTGTGATACTGAGAATCCTCATGCATAATAAATGAGGCTAGTTTTCGGAGAAAACCACACAACATTTATTCGGCACTAGGTGAAAGGTCAGCACCAGACCGTTATGTAGAACAATGGTAGGATAAATGTAGGTAAAAGGTTGTGCAACTACCTGGGCCTATACTGGGGTACATTGGGGTTCATAACACCCACTCCTCATCCAACTGGACGACAAAGTAACAAATGCTAAAATATGCCTGTTTAAAAAGCATAACAGACATTGCTAAAATATGAGTATAAAAACATCTGAAAACATTGTATGTGTTAAAAATGATGTTAAAAGTTAAACAAAATCTATATAAGTCCTCTAAATAGTCAATATACTGTCAAACCAACTGAGCACGCCGAAAGCCATAGTGCTAAGTGAGAGCAAAAGAGAAAAAATAAAACAAAATGCTGTTTTCCAATTCCAATTTAGGTAGTTTTTGGAAAAAAGCCGAATTGTTTGCCAGCACACGGAGAGCCAAATGTTTATCTGTCCTGTGTGGGAGACGCAACATCACTACTGGTTGCCTTCGCAGACGACGGTCCCTGTAATACATCTTGTATCAGGTCAATGGAGCAAAGGTGATCTTCTCCGGTTCACACAGCTGTTGCTGAGGAAGCACTTGATGCCTGTAAGCCTGGTACAGAGCTGGTGTCTATTCCGACAGGAGCTGAAGCATCCTGTGGTGGCTCTAAGAATACTGACATCAGGATTGGAATACGCTGAGGACGCTGCACTACATGGGCCTTTAACGGGTCCAGCAGTACATCCACGTCCGGAGGCGCAACCGATGGAAGTGTTAGACAGATGTCCAACACGCATTCATGTCCGCAGAATAAGCAGTGGAGTGCAGGCAAGACACAGTCGACCCAGACTGATCTGGAATGACAGAAACCAATGCTCGCTTAGCTTCCGAAGCCGAGGTGTGCCCAGGTGGACTACCCTTCGTTCACGGCAACGTCGCTCCAAGAGCGCCTTTTCCATCTCTTTGGAATTTGGGACGTCCCTTGCGTAGCAGAAAAATTTAAACCAGGATACCCGCTACAAGTAGTAGGACCAGCGGAAGCCCTCGAAAAACGCTTCCCAATATGGAGTGTATCAAAGCTGGAATAACTCCGAAGATCGTCTGAAAGGTGCTTATTAGCCCAGAATAGGTGTATTATCCCACTCGTGTCAGACATGATAAAGATACGACGTACCATTTCCCCGAAATGGAGCGGGAAGTTGGTTCGGACTAGTGCCTGTATCTCAGCTGAAGACCTTGCACCTTGGAGATCAAAAGTCTCTCGAGCTGAGGTTAAGGCCACCTTCATCTGTAAAAGTATGGCTTTCAGTCTGCTCAGAGAATCAAACAGTATAAGGGAAACATTCAACGAAGGCCTAAGCGGCGCCTACCTGACTGTGTGGGTCAGTGGAAACAATACTTGCATACAACAAGTAACCCTGGAACTTACTGTGACCAGATATGTGATGCCTGGCAGCATCCCACAACAACCTTGATCATTCAACATCAAATAACTCCCATTTGAGAGCAGTTTGAACACCGGATGAATCATGGCGGCTGGGGATCCTTTCAAGTGACAAGATAGGTTTGCAACCGAAGTGTTGCAAGCTCCGTGAAGCATAATATCCTGACAAATTAGAGACCCACTTAACAAATTCTCACAGTCTGAATCACTGAGAAAGACTTCAGTGTCCCCATGTCTGCATCTAAATCTGTAAGGTAATTCCCAAGATTCATGGATGTATTCCCTACCCAAAACTTCATACCTGCCTACTTTGTGGTACTGTAGACAATATTGAAATTATGTTGTCACTGGCAATGTGATGTGCCATGGATTAATCATTCTGTGGGCGGTGACTCTGCCACGATGAAAGGTAATTGGTCCAATTTTTCAATGTGCAGCATTGTATATTTTGCATCTCTACGTGCCATGGTAGTCTGTCTTTCTGTTAGATTGCAAGCAGAAAACAGAGACGTGCTGTTGATATACCGCCAGGGCACGTGACCAGAACGTAAGGATTGTAGCGTCCAGCTCAGTAATTGAATGGACCGCAATTGCGATTGCCCATGCTGTAAAATAGACAGATCCTGTTCCATTTTATCAATTGCAGAAGACACAATGTTGCCCGGTGAATAAATCCTGGATGTTAGTGTAGTCATGCCATTGTCAACCACTGCCAAAGCCTTTTCTAAGTTAACCCTGTCAATTTCAGGCAATCTCTCAGCAGCCTCCTGATGTGAGATTTTCCATACTTCGTTGTAAATGGCTTATGGGGACCTAACAAAAAATCCCTAGAATCTATGTCATCTGATAGTAAGGACAAGTGTTGTTTCACCTGAGACAGTGTCGAGGTTCTTAGCCACTCTAGGCATAACTTCCCAACACTGTAGGATGCCACCAACCCTGGATGTTCTCGTTGCACATAGCGTTGATCGGGCCTATGGATACAAAACCCTTCGGAGGTACCTTTGAATCTTGACTGACACCCATGTGTGTCGATAGGCCAAACCAACCATCCCTTGCAATTGGGGTCTTGAAAATTGTATGAAACTTCATGTATAAAGTCATCTAGCGTACCCGCACTATGTTCTGTATAGTTTTGCCATCCCTCAAAGTGTGAAAGCGAGGGCATCCGAGTTGTGTTCAAGTCCTTGATCTTGGCTAGTCCAAGACAGGAAGTCTGTTGCACTGTGTTGTTCAGGAAGATAATATGCTGTGGTATGAGACATGCTCTAAATAATTCCTCAGTTCCCTGAACTTGCCAATCTTTAGTCCCCCAGGTAGATTTTGTGTCTATGGTGTCCCTCCAAAAGTCGAAACCTTGTAACGACAACTTGGAAATAAAGGAAGCAGAGTATATCAGCTTTGTGTTGGTGAGCATATTTTTCTTTGCAGGTGTAGGTGCAACCTTATAATAATATGAGGTGGGGTATGAAGTGTTAAACCCAGAAAAATAAGCAAATTTCTGTGCAAACGTTTGTGAACTTTCAGTGGTGTTGGGCAATGTTCCTATTGATGGTAAATAAAAACATTACGGGGGATACTCGTTTTGTGCAGAAAATGATGACCATAATGTTGGTAACAATATATGGAATCAAAATCAGATGTATCATCATACAATTCATTTTTTGAGAATGCAGCAGATTGTTCTAAATCAGACAGAATACTATTCACAGTTTCAAAGTCCCAATCATAAGAGAGCATACTGGAAGTGATGATATAATTCAAAGAAATTTTAAATACATGTGGTATTTTCAAACGTGCAATGGGACCAAATACATCATATGAAACCCTATCCCATACTATTCCTTCAGGAATCAGAACCGCTGTACTGTTCACAAAGGTCAGGTCTCTTTGTTCACGATGAGATGATGTATGTGGTTTGAGGACCAAGCTCACATGTTGTACTGTGGAGCATTCTGGAAGATAATGTTCATTTAGAAGCAGGAAAAAGACGGTCACTACACCTATCCAGAGGACTAGGAACAGAAGACCTATTGTAATCCAGAGCTATAGCCAGGGAGAAACAAAGTAAGTCTTTTTCAGCCAAAGGTACAGTTTAAATATTTTTTCTTTAAGAGAAACAGAAGCTGGTGGTGACTCAGGTTCACTAGGATCCAGAGAAAAGGTGTCAAAATCGATGAAGTAGCCAGACGCTGTTCGATCTATCTTTGGTAGCTCAGCAGGTTTTGTTGAACTGGCAGATGACTCGTTGTGAGACATATTTACATAGATGTCGGTATTAGGCCAAATTGAGATCTGTGTTTCATTTACTTTTTGTTGTTGTTCAATTTCAATAGGCACGAGTTCCATCCCATTGTTGGCAACTCCGTTACTTTGTAGAGTAGAATCTTCAAATGTTATTAAATCTTTATGTCTGAACCTCCTATATGGTAGCGAGAGGAGATCAGCAGCTACCCAGGAGCCCACGCAGCCTGCTATTCAGGATCGGCCACATAGTGTGGTTTGATCAGATCAATGGAGACAAATCTCTTGTCTTTCTTGCTGGCAAGAGGAGGAAGAAGTACTGTTCTTGTTCCTTCGACAGCCAGGACAGGTACAGGAGCTCTGTAAGATGGCCCAAATTCTTTTTTGTCCACAATCTTTTCTCTGACCAGGTCCCTTATCTTTGGGACCCAAGCAGGTCTTGCCGAAACTGCTTTCACTTCCCAAGTGGTGGTGTGTTTTACTTGGATGTTGCTTTGTAGTACCTGGAATTCATTGAGTTCCTGTAGAACAGCCAAACGATCATTGATGTCAAATGCCTTTTCATCCGCCACTGTGCTGCCACAATCGAGGTCGTGTACCCACATTCTTGTCCCAAACAGGACCTCATATGGAGCACGGCCTCCTAGGGAATTTCTTTGCATGTTATTAATTGCCCTCTTGACCCCATATATGTGATTAACCCAACTACCACCCGAGCTTAATACCCTTGCTGTTAAGAATTGCTTTAAGTCCTGGTTTTTCCTCTCCACAATCGAATTTCTCTCTGGATGATACAGAGAGGAGTACTGCAATGCAACACCCAAACTTCCCATGGCTTCTTTGTAAGCCCGAGAGCTTAACGCAGGGCCACGGTCAGAATGTAATGTGCCAATTGCGTATGTCCCTATGAAGACTCACAAATCCTTTATAACAGTTTGAGCATCAGCCGAGCACTGAGGCCAAACCCACAGGAATGTAGAGCATGAATCCACTGCCACCAAGATGTACTTACTTGTAAGCCCTGTCAGATTGTAGGGGGCCACAGTGGTCCAAATAGACACATGCAAGAGGTCTGTCTGATATTAGTAAAGGTGTTTGAGGTTGACGTGCTACGGTGGAACCCTTCATCTTATGGCAGATGTCGCACTTAAGGACGAAGCCCTTGGTCTGTTTTAGAAGACCTGGCCACCAATAACGTTGCTTCAGTAGTGAAACTGTTGCAGTGATACCTGCATGTGCTGAACCCAGACCCTTGTGTGCAGCTAGAGTTAAACCTAATCTGCGATCCATGTTTGGTATTACTCTATCCCCAACTCCTGGAATTTGAGCTTACGCAATATTTTGTGCATCTAACTTGTAGAAGTACTTGAGTGGAACACCTTATGGCATGGCTGAGCTGTTTTTACGCGAAGCGATGACAGCTACCATTATCTGTCCGTCTAATCTTGTGCTAGAACGAGTGATTGCAGCAACGGCAGCAGTTTGCACTGTTGCCTTGGCAGCTTCATCAGCCAATGAATTTCCTTCAACGTGCACCCCAACACACTGATGACTCAGCGTATGAATCACGTGAGCCCATGGCAAGCCTTTTTTTTTTAGCTCGGCCACTTGTTCCCAAAGTAATTTGTGCTTTATTGTGCAACGTTTTGAAACTTTAAATCCAGTCCGGCCCCAGTAGTAAAGATATTCATTGTAAGACTGGACACAATAAAATGAATTGCACACAATTAGTGTGGGGAATTTCCGATCAGTATTTTTGAGTGCCAGTATCAGGGCTTTGAGTTCTGCCAGCTGTGCCGGGTAATCTCCTAGAGACTGCGTCTGTGTATTGCTAGGGCAGAACTTACCGTCCCGCATACGTCCCTTTACAATCACACAAGCTGCGCTGTATTGCTGTTTACTTCCTAAGGCAGGCTGAGCAGAACCGTCAGTGTAAATAATGTATTCCTACTGATCTAGAGGTATTATTTCATTCGGGAGAGGATATTCTTGTTCGTACTGCAAGAATGCTTGTGTTGTTAATGAAGAATCAAATTCTGCAGTGAGAGAATTTGCCCATTGTATCCATCGCGGATGCAGAGCTTTTGTGTTTGGAACGCTTGCTTTTGTAACAGCCACTAAGGTTGGTACTGGAGTCACAACGATTATTTGTTTCCCCTGAGCTAGTGCTCTTTCTCTCACTACAGCAGTCTGTACTGCTGTCAGGATTTTTTCAGTGGATGCAAAACACATTTCAACGTTCGTGTACAAATGTGATTTGTATGCAATGGGTACAGTTTCGCCTTCATTGAAGGTTAGGTAAGTGTACCCGGATTGACCCATGATTACACGGATCACCAAGTTCATGGTGTTTACACATGTGTGTAAGTGTTTGGAAGCTATCATGTCAGCTTGTAGGGAACGTAGTATTTCTGTGTGTCCTGTGTCCAATGTGGAACTGAAAAATCAGGTCTTATTAAGCGTAGAAAGGTTTTACTTTTTCTGCGTATTCCGAAATGTATGTTCTGCCAAATTTTAGGAATCCAAAAATGGATTGTACGTTTTGTCTGAGTTTTTGGAGGTTGGAGCAGCGCGCATTTTTCTAAAATGGCTCCTCATAAATATTTAGAAGTAACCCCGATACTATTGCTGAAAACAACCCCGGGCTATTTTTATACCCTTGTGGCCGTCTACAAAGTTAACGCTGAGAGCCTAGGGCCGAAAATGCTGTTAAATATCTGCTTTGAGGCGCTATATTTTGTCAGAAAAAACCATTTGCGATATCTAATGTCGTTTTGTATTTCTTCTACACAATGTTATTCATTAATGCAGCACTGGGTGAATTTTGTACTGCAAACGTTTTTATGCATGTGTTCAAATGCCTGTAGTCTAAAACTAGACACTATGAATTGTCGGGTTTCATTACGGGAAACAAAGGATTATTCATGGAAGAGGTGCAATTTTCAATCACAGCTTGATATTCAAGTTGATCTAAGATCTCTCTGACTTGCTTTTTCGCATCATGTTTTATTGGGTACTGTCTCTGTGGAATTGGAGAATTTTTTACTGGGATTACATGGTGAGGTGACCTAGCATCCCACCCTACATGATTGTGGTATAATGCAGGAGCTAGTGCTACCACCCACTCCTGCGCGTATGAATGTTTTAAGGATTCTAGAACGAGGTCAGAGAAGGCTGGTAAAATTATTCTTTCTCCCTTTGGGCAGTCCATAACAAACTCCGGAGGCCTATCTTTTTCAGCCAAAAGGATACAGTATCCAAAATTAAGGTTCTCCCAAAATAGACCCTTCACTTTCCTGGGTCTGTCACTCTCCATGTGGAGTGTTATTTCATATAACTGGTGTGGGACACTTACCCTAGTATCAGGTGTTTCCACCATGATATGCTCATTCAACGTCGCTGTCAACAGAAATTCCATCAGGTTCTGGCGAGCTATTGTTACTTCTGCTGCGCTGTCTAGCATTATCAGAGCTCATTCCCCGTTCAGAATTTGTGTCCTCAGTAGCCTGGGCATTTCTTATTTTAAGGCCTGCTACTTTCTTCTTTTTAAATTGTGGTTTGGATTTTGGTTTATCTTCTTTTTTGATATTATAGTCTGAAGTGCGATGTGTATCTCTTGACTTTGCTCGCTCTTCTGATCTGTTTTCTGACCGTCCTTTCCTCTCGGAGTGTTTTGATGAACCCTCAAACGAACGAGAGGAATGTGCATCAGTATCCTGATACCAGTCAGGGTTTTTTAATATTGTCATGATTTCTAAGGTTATACCTCCTGTCAAAAGGCTCCTATTGAGGAGACCCACCCCGTGATTGTGATCTATTCTCTCTATTTTTTTGTTATTATCCCATTCTTTTTAGAAGAATCAGGTGCTTGCTTGGAGTTATCCTTTTCAGGACTACCCATTACTTGTGGTTTTGCAGGTCTAGCTCCCAAATTATCCCTACCCAATGAAGCATAGGTTTCTTCGATACTTTTTGGTAATTCTTGCTCCTGTTGTGCAGGAGTGCATTCCCTCAGGCATTGCCGTATAGCCACCGCTGCTGCCTCCCCTTTTATGTTTACCAACATAATTGTAGATACCTGGGAAAAATTGCCTATCATTTTTATCCCTAAGTTCAGGGCAGGTTCTGCCCCGTACTCAATCTGTATTTGCCTTAATACCTCTGGTGTCACTGCTATTGAAGGGGTGCCATGAGTCCTGGTATAGATGGCAGCAAAAACTGTACCCCACAAGGTACAATCCTCTATCTGGGGAGATTTCCCCATTGGCAAGCAGACTGTTAATATTCTGTGCTTTTCTTGTGGGCCTGTGTGTGGAAACACAGCCTCTACCTGTGCTATTTTCTGTGCTATCCAAAATGGCATTTGCTCATGTATAGTGGGCATTCTTCCCATAACTGCGTTCAGTGTTTGTGGGGTGATTTTAGTTGTGGTCCCTTGTAGTTGACCTGCTGGTGTAACCCTTGTGGTATGAAGTGTGAGTGCTGTCATAACGAACTGTGTCAGGTTTCTGTAAAGTTTTATTATTTCTTTGTGTAATGGACGTAAGTCTGCTATTGGCAATGTGTCAATTTCTGGATGCGGTGAGTAGGCAGCTAGGACCGGCCAGGTCGCCCCGTCTCTGCTGAGCAGACGGAGTCTCACTTTTTCTGTGGTGTGTGGGACGGTGCCTTTAAACCAGTTTGTATGTTCCTGGTACGTTAACGGGACTTCTATGTCCTCGTATGGACTGTATTCTTCTGGTATTTCATCCGCTATATAAGAATGAAATGCATGTGTACGTGCATCTGCAGATGGGAATTACATCCAAGAATAGAACACCTCTGTTCTGTATGCCTTGTGTGCCTCAAACACGAAGGTGACATTCCCACCTAAAGCTGGGACTCCAAAATCTGCTAGTTTTAAATTAAGTGCATTTCTGACATTTTCTGAAATGTTTATTGCACCTTCCTGTTCAGCTTCCCCTGCATTTGCATTTAATGCTGCACTTGCCTCATCTTGGACAGACATTTTTTAAGGAAGTTTTAGTATGGGAAAGAGATAAGGTTTCATGCATAATGTAGGGAACTATAATCCTTCAAGCCTGAATATACCTACAGCCAATACATAGGGTATGCCTACTCAGCTGTGGCGGATTTTTCCCTTCCCACTCCAGACGTCTCTGGGTAAATGTGAGTAGGGGTCTCTGAGAAAAGCACGACTGAACAACTCGGATTTGACCGTTAAATAAGAACCAAACCAACGTTGGCGGCGCCATGTCGTGTAGTTCCTATAATTCTATATAGGATCTGCGCGTTTAGACAACATAAACTAAGGGATTGGTGTCCAGATTGATTTTTAGACACCCCCAGAGGATATGTTAGTCTGTAGACCAGCTAGCCCACAGTGCCACTATGATCCCCTCTTACCAAGGAGCGAATTGTTTTTGGCAACTATCGGACATGACTACCCTGACCCCTCAGGGATCGTGGAAACAGTACAGTACTTTTTGCTCAGTCACTCGTGCTCACTTTGCCTCAGAGAGATACAAGAATAAACGGTGGGGACATTTTCAATAAGCATTTATTGAACCATCGTCATTCTAGTATAAAATATGTGTGCTGTGACAACCATTAGACAGAAACAGATGTATACGGTTATAAGCACCAATACAGTAAATAGAAGGTAGAATGCTACCATAGTGCTAAAACAGTGAATATATGCAGGCATATAGATACATGACATTAATAATGCTTACTCCTATGATGCAAACCCAAACTAGATGTACCTAAGTGTACCTAGCATGTATGTAGGTGTATAGCCAAGAATCCCCCTAGGAAAGAGCCAACCCCATTACCTGATGTGATAGAGCGAAGGACCCCGTATTGGTACTGCGTGCTGGAGTATCAGCGTGGAGGGACCTCAGCGTCTCGTGTCAGCATGGAAGACTTTCTCCTCTGATTTGCCTACCGAAGATGTGGTGCTTATATACCCGAAAAGTACCCTCAGGGGGTTCTACCTAGATGTGTCATGGTACTGTGGGCATGTCGGCCGAGGATGACGATAGTAGTGACCTTTGTAAAGAGTTATTATGCAGAAGATGGTAATCCTGCTGTGATACTGAGAATCCTCATGCATATTAAATGAGGCTAGTCTTCGGAGAAAACCACACAACATTTATTCAGCACCTAACTAGGTAAAAGGGCAGCGCCAGAACCGTTATGTAGAACAATGTTAGGACAAATTTAGGTAAAAGGTCATGCAACTACCTGGGCCTATATTGGGGTACATTGGGGTTCATAACAGGAGGAGTGCGGTGTAACCTACAAGTTCACCACTCCTTAACACCCACAAGGTAATGGTTTGATGGAGAAATTCAACCAAATCTTGAAGGGCATGATTAAGGGTTTAACAGAACCCATGAGGTGTAAGTGGGACGTCCTCTTACCATGCCTTCTCTTTGCAAACAGGGAGGTACCACGGACGTCTTTAGGGTTACAGTCCCTTTGAGCTTCTGTATGGGCACCATGTGAGAGGACCTCTCAGTTTGGTCAAGGAAGGCTGGGAGACAGCTCCCAGGAAAACTCCCCTGGATGTATTTAGTTACATGCTGGCCCTCAGGAATCAAACTTCCCGCTTCAGGAAACTCACTCAGGCGAATCTAGAAGCAAGCCAGGAGATGAAACGTTGGTATGACCAGAATGCCACTCTGGTAGAGTTTCAGCCTAGCCAGAAAGTGTGGGTCATGGACCCAGTTGAACTTTGTGCCTTGCAGGACAAGTGGACTGGGCCTTTTGAGGTGGTGGAGCGCACAAGTAATGTCACCTACCTGGTGAATTTGCAGACTACCAGGAACCCTTTGAGGGTCCTCCATGTGAACTGCCTCAAGCCTCACTTTGAGAGGTCTGAAGTGAGCATGCTCTTGCCTACAGATGATGGGGTGGAAGAGGAGAGTGAACCTCTCCCTGACCACCTGTCCACTAAGGAGCATGATGGGTGTGATCCTCTCCCCTACACTGACCCTAGAGCAGCGAGAGTGAATGTCATCAGTTGTTGGGGAAGTTCGCAACACTGTTCTCTCTGACCCCAGGTGTTACTCACTGGTGTACCCATGACGTGGACACTGGTGACAGCCCTCCTGTAAAACACAAGATTTACAGGTTGACTAACCGGGCATGGCCAGCATCAAAGAGGAAGTCTCTAAGATGTTGGCATTAGGGGTGATAGAGCCATCCAACAGTCCTTGGGCTAGTCTAGTGGTCTTGGTCCCGAAGGATTCTGCACCCGATGCCACTCGTGAACTGCAGTTCTGCGTGGACTACCGTGAACTCAACGCCATCACCAGGACTGACGCACTCCTATGCCCAGAGCTGAGGAGCTCATTGATCAGTTGGGAGCTGACAAGTTCCTCATTACGTCTGATTTGCCGTCTGGGTACCGGCAGATTGCCTTAACGGAGGAGGCCAAGGTGACCAGGTGGCACCCCTACAGCCTAAGATTGACACCATTCTGGCTTGGGAGCCCCCCCAAGACCCAGATAGAGGTGAGAGCCTTTTTAGGTCTCACCGGTTACTATAGGAGATTTGTTAAGGGCTATGGCACCATTGTTGCCCCCTTGACCAAGCTGACTTCCAGGAAGCAGCCCAGGATGGTGATCTGGACTGATGCCTGCCAGAAAACTTTTGATGTCCTGAAGGCAGCCATGTGCACGGCGCCCATGCTCAAGGCACCCAACTTCTCCAAGGAATTCGTAGTGCAGGCTGATGCTTCAGAGCATGGAGTGGGTGCGGAGCTCTCACAACTGAATGATGAGGGCCTAGACCAGCCTGTAGTCTTCCTTAGCAAGAGACTAATCCCCAGGGAACAGAGGTGGAGTGCCATAGAACAAGAAGCTATTGCTGTGGTCTGGGCACTGAAGAAGCTAATATCCTACCTGTTTGGGACTCACTTCTGAGATCAGGTAGACCACAGGCCCCTCAGATGATTGATGCAAATGAGGGGTGAGAATCCAAAACTGTTGAGGTGGTCCATCTCCCTACAGGTAATGGACTTTACGGTGGAACACCACCCTGGCACCGAACACGCCAACGCTGATGGTCTGTCCAGGTTCTTCCGCCTTAGTGAAGAGAACTCCAAGGAGGTCGTGCAGTTCTCCCTACTTTCAACTGGAGGGGACATGTGTTAGACCTGGCATCTTTTGGAGTGTTTCCCCTGTCTTTTTGCTTCCTGACCTCCCGGTTGCTACTCTGCTTTTGCTGGTTTAGTGTCTCTGCGAACTTTCTCACTGCTGTTCGGTGTTAAAGTACAAGTGCTCCAATTGTAAATTGTATTATGGATTTGTGTTTCCATAACTGGTAAGTCCCTAGTAAAGCGCACTGAGAGTGCCAAGGCCTGTAAATCAAATGCTGCTAGTGGGACTGCATCACTGATTGTGCCACCCACACGAGCAGCTGTTGAAAGGGTTCTCAGACCTGCCACTGCAGTGTCTGTGCGCAGTTATGACTACCATGTGGACTTGGCACGTGCACCCACTTGCCAAGCCCTAACCTTCCCTTTTATTACATGTGAGTCACCCCTAAGATATGCCAAAGGTACCCTATGGGCAGGGTGCAGTGCATGTGAACGGTAGGACATGTTCTGGTGTGTGTGTGACATGTCCTGATAGTGAACTAGAGGGTAATTCGTTTTTCACTGTTAAAAGACTATCTGTCCCATAGGATAGAATGGGGAATACGCTGTAACATTTTACGAGTATATCTTTCCATTGGGACAAGATGGAGAAATGGAGTTTAGTATGCCTGAACTCAGAATGTAGAAATGTATCTTTTAGTAAAGATGATTTTATGTTCGGTGTTTGAAAATACCACTTTTAGAAAGTAGGTATTTTCTTGCTTAGCCATCCTGTGTGCCTCTGCTGGTCTGTGGATTGACTGTCTGGCTTTGGAGTGACAGGGACTGGGGAAGAGCATTCTCTTCAGACTGCCACTCCGGGGGGGGGGGTCGAGGTGTGTCCTGCCTTTCCTAGATGAGTCAGGGCTGGGCTGAATGGACCTGGGCTGCATTTAAAGTAGTGGGAAAAGATTTCCTTGCACCTGAATGGGCCTGGTCTGCCTTGGACAAGGCAGCCTCCACCGCCTGCTGAGAAGCTGGGCCAGAGAGGACATAACTGGTTTGGGCTGGGCACAGACACTCTCTGCTCCAGAGAACAAAGAGAAATGCAGTATAAATATTGGGGCCCAGAACTTTAGAACTCACTTGGATCAATGAACCTGCCAAGAAGAAGAGCTAGAAGAGCTGCCAGGAGGAGTACTGCCCTATTGCTGTGTTGTTGCTTTGTTTGGTTGGCCTGCAGTTGCTGCTTCTGCCTTGGGCAGTGAAAGGACTGGACTGAACTTTCTCTACTTGTTGCTGAGTATCTCCAAGGGCTTGAACTAGAACTTGCCTCCTATTCACAAAGTCTCAGGAACAGCAAAGACTTCACTTACCTCTGGGTACCGCCTCTGGAACCATGGGTTTTCAGTTGCCACAGAGGGGGAAAAGCAGCTGACACCGTCACCGCTGCAGACTCCGTGTCCTGAAGGCACCGCAGAGGGCACCGCAGAGGGCACCGCCGCACTTCGCATCGCAATACTGGTCTCACAGACGATGACTGCTGCAGCCACCGAGCTGCTGCTTGCACCGCAACCTGTGGGCACCGCACTCTGCACCGCCTTGCTTCAATCTGCCACCCTGGTCTCACCGACGACGACGCTGCCTGCTGACTGTGACACCTGTGACCACACTGTGCTTTGGGGGCACCACTCGTAAGTCACAAGATGCACCACCTGGTCCCACACCGCAGTCTGGGCCAACCGACGCCAGCTCCCCTCAACTGGCACTGTTGCTTGCCCCGTGACCTGTCAGCACCGCAGCGAGTACCGCCTCACTCCGCACCGCAGCTCTGGTCTCACTGATGCCGCTGGATGACCGTCACTGAGCCGCTGCCTGCACCGCAACTTGAGGGCACCGTTGCCGCACCGCTATGCTTCACATCGCAACCGCAACGGTTGCCACGACCAGCCCGCACTGACGCGGTCGGCCGGAACCAAAGGTACTGTTTATGGGTCTGTTGACACTAAAGCCGATCTGCACCGACGCAGTCGGCCGGAACTGTTGGATTCTGTTGTTTTTAGCACCGCAGTAGCTCCGGACAGAGCTAGCGGCTTCAAGGAACTGCATTTTAAAGTTATTCCCGCAAAGGGCCTATATTTGATTACTGGATGTAGGACTTTTATCGTTTTGGTCTTGTTGACGCAGATAAATATTGGTTATTTTTCTAAAACTGGTGTAGTGTCCTTTTGTAGTGTTTTCACTGTATTACTGTTGGTTATATGCAAATGCTTTACACACTGCCTCCGAGAAATGCCTGACTGCTTGTGCCAAGCTACCAAGGGGGTGAGCAGGGGTTATTTCAGTAGTGTATCACCCTTATGCTGACTAGGAAAAAGGGTGCCTACTTGGACAAAGGTGCAAACCATTGCCAACTAGAGACCTCCATTAATAGCAGGCACTATAGCTAGTCGAACTCGGGCTCATAGATACTGATGTGGTATGGTGACTCCGTCCCCTACATACTGATGTTCTATGGTCAAAAGCATAGTTCTGAACCTGAGCAGAATCCCTGTAACAGTGTGTGCATTATTTTATATGCAGCTGGCTAAATGTGAAAAAACAGCTAAATACTTACAGAAAATGTTGTTCTTTTCTTTTTGGCCACGTAGCCACATCTCTGACCCAGCCACCATGGTGCCAAGATTAACAGTTGCCATACTTTTATATGCCCTTTACCAGCTGAATGTATATTAGAACAGCTTGGAAACGCGATAAAGAAAGTCGCACTTCTAGGCCATCTTCATTTTATAAGTATTTACAAAGGCATTTGCGCCCCCCTGAGAACATAGCCACGGTCCCCCAGGGTGGTGCTTCACACAATTTGAAGACCTCTGCCCTATAGGGTGGCGCACTCCTAGCTAAAGAGCAAAAGCTCCAGCCTTAGAAAATTCTTAAAAACAGAAATGAAAATCCATGCTTTTCATTACCCCAGAAAATTAGGGTCAGTTTATGAATCCACTCCAATACTCAAAATCCAGGTTAATGGTGCCCCTGCCCTCCCGAGGCCATCACAAGAAGGAAAAATTTAGGCAAATAAGCCCCGAAGGGCATTATTGGGCACTCCCACAACCAAAGAAATTAATATTTTATGAGCGGCCCTTCCACTGCTTCGGGAGAGGCACTATCCTTTTTCTTTTGTTTGCTTCTGTTTTGCTTCTTGTTGTTGTGGGTACCTGACTTGTTTTTTACGCTGAGGGAAGCACAGGGAGCCCACTCCTGGCTGTCCATGATGGCTACCCACCCAGATGGCACCCTTCTCTGCCACCCAGGGAGCAGTCAACTCGCTTCTACCCTGCCCACTCCATGCGGGCAGGATGTTCCTGGTGCGATGGCCACCCGCTCCCCCTAGGCATTGGGAGTGGGAGCGAGCCTCCCACAGTTGGGGGAGCACAACATTACCTTATACCCTCATTTCTTCTGTGGTTAGGGGCTCAGAAATGGGGATCCGGGGCTCCTTTCCTCCTTCCTGGAAATTTCACATAGGTAATCCCCCCTCATGCGGCATCGGGGCCCAGAGATGCGGTCCCGGGTCCCATCCATGAAGCGCAGCCCGTTGGATGGGGTCACCGGACCAAATAGGAATCTGGGTGTGGGCCCCACACATAAATATTTAATGTCAAAGGTCAAAAATCTTTAGAAGTGAATATCTCGGGCCCTGATGGGCCAATTTTAATGGTGTTGGGCTACTTTGTTTCCTGTTGATGAGCTCTAGCTACGAGGAACAGTCTCAGCAACCTCCCAGGTGGCGCATTCTGCAGTCAACTGGTTTCACTGGCCCCCCCGAGTGTCCTTTCCTCCTTTCTGTTGTCTCTGGTGCTCCTCTCTTCCTGCTGGGAGCACAGTGTAACGTCTTCCCAAGCCTGGGTACCCACCATGGACTAAGCGACACACTGACTTTAGTATTACACGTCTTTATTAGTCTACGTGTAACTGCGAACTCAAAATTCTAAAACAAGCTTTCATTGCATTCCTCTCTGACACCTACATCACAGCGCTACGGAATCCATTCTGAGCCAAAAGGGTTCCATAAAAACTCGCAAGACACTACAGCTCAAACTCTGTTGAATAAAAATATTACATTCTTTTACAAATCAGTATATATTTATATGTACAATTACATATCTTAAATCAACCTTCTTAGCGCTTAAATTATTTGACCTGATCTGGGTACTGGAAGGTGCAAGCTGTCATCTTCAGTGTCAGAGATTTTCGAAGATGGTGAAGAGGTAACAGCAGTCACTGAGTTTTTAGGTTCAGTCTTTCCTTTACCATCTCGATCAGAAGACCGATTAATCAAATGCCAAAAGTGAGAAGAGTCTCTGGTAACAAACTTTCCAGGATGCTGGACAGTCACCATGTGTCTCTTGGTGGACAATACGTGGAAAGGTTCTGCATCATATGGAGCATCAGATTTCCTTCTTCGGATTTGTAGGGCGATCACTAGATCGCCTCTCTTAAACTCTATGCTCTTTGCATGTCGCCTCTTGTCTGCATAGGCTTTCATTTTTTGCTTACTAAGCAAGTCGTTTGTATGAGTTGTGTTCTCACTTCCTTCTCTTTTGTTGGTCCATTGAGGTAACTTGGTTGTCATAGCTCTCCCAAACATCAAAGTCACAGGACTTTCGTCTCTAATTGAGTGAGGTGTTGAACGACAGGCTAGTAGGGTAGAATTCAATACAGTTTTTAAACTGAGCTTCTCAAGAGTGGAACGCTTTACTGCTTTCTTTAGCGTACTCATAAAACGCTCGAGTTTGTTGGCCTGTGGCCTTAAGGTGTACTCTTTTGATGTTTTATGTTCAGATGCTCCAGGAAAGCCTTGAATTCTCGACTGTTAAAAGGCGGGCCGTTATCAGACTTCAAAATGGCTGAAATGACCCATGCCACAAAGATGCCATCTATTCTCTCAATGACTCGCTCGTGAGTTGTGGATGAGAGATCTTCAATTAATGGAAAGGGAGTACTCGTCTACAATTACCATCAGATGATGTCCATTATCGAGTGGACCACAGAAATGTATGGCTTTCCTCTCCCATGCATGCTTAGGGAGTGCTGACATGTTAAGAGTATGTTGAGTAATATTGGTAGAAAGGCAGTGGCATAGATGGCAGGCCTTGACTTCCTTTTTAACCCTTTCATCCAAGTATAGGAACCAATCTCAGTCTCGGTCTGTGGCAACAATACCACAATGTCCTTTGTGAGCTACTTCAATTATTTTTGGTCGCAGACTCTCCGGAATCAGGATTCTCGACCCTCACAGAATAATTCTTCCTGTGTGATAGACAGTTCAACTTTAAAGTTTTTGTATTTTTGATATTCACCATCACTGCCGAGATGTTGAGTGTGTTGGTTCCATGACTTATGCGTAATTATATCTTTCATCTTCAACATGTCTCTTTAATGGCTCGCGGCAGTGATGATCTGCGCTAATGATATAGCAGCTGGCGTATTTGATTTTACAATTAAATTAATGTAGGCTTCAGATGGAGTACCCTGACCTTGTATAAGCACTATGGAAAAGTAGTCGGCAGAGTTTTGACCCTTCCTTGGCCGATGCACAATAGTATTATTATACTCTTGTAATTGTAGTCCACACCATTTAAGGCGAGGAGGCATCTTGGCTTTTGGATTGCCAGCGATAGTCAGTAAAACTTGATGATCAGTTACCAGCATTATAGGCTTTCTGTACAGGAATACATGGAAATGTTCACAAGCCCATAAAGCAGCTAAACTTTCTTTCTCAGGTTGTGGGTAAGTACATTCTGCCCAGGACAAATTTCTACTGCCATATGCCACAATATGCCTTCGCTGTCCGCTGTGCTGTGCAAGGATAGTGCCTTACCCAACTGGGCTAGCATCAACAACAACCTCTGTATGAAGCTTTGGATTGAAGTAGGCCATTTCAGCTGCAGTTTCAATGGGTTATTTGATTTTCTTGAAATTTCTCTCATATTCTTGCGACCACTTTAATTTAAAGTTTTTCTTTGTTAACTCTTGTGATGGAGCACTTATAGTAGCAAAGTCTTGTATGCATCTTGAACAGTAACTGTCCTTGCCAAGAAATGAATGCATCATAGAAACATCTTGTGGGGGATCAGCATTTGACAGTGCTTGCACTTTTGCAGGATCAGGGGCCCTAATATGTATAGGGTGCACTTTCCCTGTTTGCGCCCTGGTGCTTTTTAAAACAGATTCGCCAGGCGCAAACAAAGAAAATGTACCCTATTACGTAGAGTGCCCTTCCCCCAGGGCAGCCGCAAACTTGTGCTGCCCTGGGGCAGCGCATTCAAGTGAAATACGGAGCGGCTTTGAAGCAGCTGCTCTGTGTTTCAACCCGCCTGTACTTTCAAAGGGGATTAGAGATCTCCTTGCAGGCGAGTGCAGTCAGTAACTGCACCCACCTGCAAGGGGGTGACCCCCACCCCTTCCAGAGGGCTGCTATCAGTGTCTATAATATGGCCCGGGGGCAGAGGCAAAAGGGATTCCCTCATTTGCATGGGGCACGCCCCCATGCAAATGAGAGAACGCCCTCTTGAGAAAGCGCTGGCGCTTCATGTGCTGCAGCCCCTTCTGTAATACCAAAATGCCCCAGGGCGCGCAAAGTGGGCGCAAACACCTGTTGCGCCCCCAGGGCACTTTGTGTAATACGGCCCCAGGTGTCATACCCCCATCTGAAAAGATATGGCCAAAGAAGTTTAACTTCGTCTTGTGGAACTCACACTTGTCTGCATTCAAAGTCAAACGTGCATCAGTAAGTAAATGACATACTTGTGTTAGAGCTTTATCGTGCTCCTGTGTAGTTCCGAAAATCAATATATCATCGTTATAATTGAATGCATTCACAACAGGTTGTATGACACGTCGAATGACGTCTTGGAAAAGTTCTGCAGCCGATCACACACCAAAACGGAGTCTCTTGTATCGAAACAGACCAACATGTGTACAAAAGGTTGTAATGTGGCTGCAAACTTTGAGTTCCATCTGATGATAACCGTTATTTAAATCAAGACAAGAGGAGACCTTTGCACCATTCAATTGCGTTATGTCAGCAATGTGTGGACCTGGATGTCGTTCTCGTTCAATTGCCTTGTCTGCTTGACGCATGTCAACGCATATGCATACAGCTCCTTCACTGTCCTTTTTGAGAACTACCACTATGGGAGAAACCCATGGCGTCGGACCAGTTGAACATTCAATAATGGCATGCTTTAAGTAACGATTCAAGTTCCTTTTCAACGGCTTCTTGTAAATGAAAAGCAATTTGTCTATGTCTCTGAGCAACAGGACGGACATCTTCATTAATATGCAACTTTACCTTCATAGTCTTAGGTTTCCCTAAACCATGAAACAACGAAGGGAATTGACTTACTATTTTGTGATGAGCATTCATGTTGTAGTTCACCGATATCAGTTCCACATCAGCAGCTGTACTGAAACGGAGTAGACAGGCACTTGACGCTGTGCGTTGAAGCACATGGATGGGTGCTTGCACCTTTGTTTTCTTGTGTTTCATTGTTGCCACAAACCACACTTTGGTTTTCAATAGTGTAAGTCATGGTAATGGCGATAATTCATTGTATTTCTCTTCAGGCATTATGTTTATCGATGCACCACTGTCGATGATGAAAGGTATAGAGCAACTATTTATTTTAAATGTAATCTTTGGACATTGTTTGTATGAATTTGGTGCTTTGGCATGTCGACTTTTCTTTGACAATTTTCCTCACATGCAGCCAGTCCGAAATGCGCACTTTTCTCAGAGGTAAACATCAACATAGCACAACCATCTTCCTCACTTTCACTGGATATTGAGGCGGAAGAACTGTTTGACGATGATTTAGATGACGATCGACTTCGTTCAGTGTCAATTTGCCTCAATTGATGTCGCCCTTTGGTCTTGTGGGTGTGCGTTGAACATTGCTTCTGGAATGTTGTGGTGGCCATTTTGTCCTCGTGCCGTGACACACTTACTTTGTCCTTCGTTTTATACACCATCACAAAATGGTTCACTTTCCCGCAGCCTTTACATATCTGTCCAATGGCAGGACATTTACCTTCAGGTAGAAACGAAAAGCCACATCTAACACATAACGTCTTTTTTCGTGTGGGCATCACTTTGTGTCCTTCAGTCTTTTGCTATGGCTTACTTTTTATACTCAAGACTGAGTCACTCTGGGCACCACCAGGCTTCATGTCAGCAGCTTGTCTTTCAGCATGCTCCTTAGCTCTGGCAGCCATTAACACTCGCTCCAGACTAAGAGTTTCTCTCAGCATTCTTCTTTGGAATTAATCTGACAAGCATCCATCAATAACTCTAAGATGTATAGCTTCTTCATCATTAAATCCATTAAACTTATAGTGTTTGATGAGTGTATCGAGTGTCTCCACAAATTCATCAATGGTTTCACCAAATTTTTGGCATTATTGACTGAAAATTTATCTTTGGGAATCAACATTTGGCACTGGATTGAACTTGAGATTCATTGTATCTTTAGTCGGACAGTATGTCATTTCTGCGTCAGTTCGCAGCAGCATTTTCTTTATGACTTTTTTCACAGCATCACGATTTTTGAGATACTCGATGATTTTTGCTGTTATCAGCGTCTTCAAGTGCATCAAAGAAATCATCAAATATCTCTATGCAAACAGTCCATCTATCACCAATATTTTGCTTTTTTGGGGGTATGGAAAGGTGGTGGTGGTTTCAGGAATGCAGCAGCATTGTAGACCAGTGTGAAACTTAATCACAGCGCTGGTGGATCATTGTGACTTGGTTTAGGCAACTCATCTGTGAGACCTTGCAATGTGCTGGCCTCTGAATCATCTTTAATGATACATGGAAACTTGACTTTCTGCACAGCCATCTGAAAAATGTCACTATTCCAAGAGTTGCTGTGGGCTATTTATTCTTCGAAGACTTGTGAAATTGTTCTGAGCCCCACTCTGTAGTTTTGGTGGCTAGCCACTTCAGATGTGGACGTCTCATTTAACACAACCCGAGCAAATCTCCCTGACATGATTCACCAAGTGTTGTGGTACAATGACTCTCTTTAACGGATTCGGTAAGTCGTTTATTTCTTCTCTTCTAAATGTAATTTTGTATTTTCTGACACCTAGTTGATCACTGCCTGGCAGCGCTGCTGTTGGCAGTGTTATTTTGCAAGTTATGATTATCAGCAGCTGCACTTTGTAAACCTGGTTGAATCCGCTTTTAGCGTTAATATTTAGTATAATGTAAAACTTTATCTTGCGTGACAGCACAGTACCTTTAAGTATGGCCTGACCAGCAGGTTCTCGGTAATCGACGTGTAGATTCTTTGCAATTCTTTTGTTGTCTTGAACTGCTTTACAGCAGCTGGAGCTGCGCTTTGACTCCACATGCATGAAGCTCCGATTCCGCACTTCTACACAGGCAGCACGCACAAGCATTTTCTTGGACCATAGCAAACTCTCTGGGAAAGCAGGTCCTTTTTCGAGTTACTTATCCCCTATCTCGTTGCCAGTTGTAGTGTCTTCCCCAGCCTGGGTACCCGCCAATGACTACGCCGCACACGGAGCCTAGTATTACACATCTTTATTCATCGGCGTGTAACTGCAAACTCAACATTCTAAAACAAGCTTTCATTATGTTCTGCTCTGATATCTATGTCACAGCTCTACAGAGTCTGTTCGGAGCCTAAAGGGTTCCGTCATAAAACTCGACACTACACACAGGAGTCTAGATCTTTTTCCAACTGGTCTTTGGGAGTGTGAGATAACCAGCTTCCCTGGTCCTGGAGAGACTCACTGGTCCTGGGGTCAAATGTGTCCTTAGTCCATTAGGGCATCAGTCCTTTCAGTTGTCCATGACTGCTGCCACCCTCCAGTTCAAGTGTTCAAATCAAAACAGCTACAACTCACCCTTCTTTGTGCAAGAGCTGAGCTTTTAACTGGTGGTGGAAAGTTCTTGAAGTCAGGCACCCCTGGCCAATCCCTGGGTGCCGCATTGCCTCTCCATCCTTGTCCGAACCCTCCTGCACAGCATGCTGAGACACATCAAAATGGCGCCATCAAGGGTTTGCTGTTCACATCTCCTCTGGGGGGGCCTCAGTTCCACCCCTAGCCGACATTACTGCCAGGGACTTTCCCACCAAAACTTCAAAAGGGAGCCCCCTCCTGTGTTGGCTCCAAAAGTCTGGGCTTACTCTTTTGTTCAGAGGGCTAGGGCTGTCCCAACCCTGGCACAGTGTGATAGTTAATTAGCAGATAAAGATTTTTCTTCCCCAACCCTTCCACCTCAGGAGCTGAGTGGAGAACTGTTAATTGTGCCTTTTGTCTGCGGAGGCATTTGTTACCTCTGCTGGAGAACAGAGTAATTTACTTGGCCTATCAAGGTGACAAAAGGCCTGGACTCTGACCCTGAGCTGAGCCAGGGAAATATGAAAACTCTGGATGACCCATAAAGTGTGCATGTGGGATCTTGGGACCTGCGCAGTCAAACTTGGCTCAGAAGTTTCACCCCAGTTTCAAACCTTACGGGACTTTGTAGGCCTAAGGGAAGTGAAACTGCACTCTAAGGCAGATTTCCCTTCATGTGTATAATACAATGTCACCACAGACAAAACATTAAACCATACTGACTATACCTATGTGGGCCTACTAATATTATAAGGCCTGGCCCAGGTCAATATCTAACCCTGCAGAGTCCTCTCTGCACCAGGCTACCTGTGTGCAGTTACCAGACTGCACACAGTGGTAGTCTCACACATGCAGCCCTCACACATGTGCACACATGTGAGGGCTGTGCATACGTGTCCACATGTAACCAGCCAGGTGCCCCTTACCATTACTGCTTCACAGTGGTCTTATCTTAAAGGGCAGTCAGTTTACCATGCGATTACCATTAGTGAGATACAATTAATAAGGCTCATGCACAATAAAAAGTTTTAAAAATGGGTGATCAAAAAGCCGGGGCGTACTTCATGGCCAGAATCCAACTGCAACTAACTCTGTTTTTCTTTAACTGTCTATTCAGCCTTGCAATGTTCCAGGAACAGATCTGTAATAGACGAGGTCTGTGATCATTTTGAGGTGATTGAATATCATGAACTTTGTCTAATAGTGTCACTTACTTATCTAAACAGACAGTTTTTTCCTGGGCTTGTCATTTTATCTTGGTGCTTTTTAAGTGGACAGTATATTATCTCCATTTCCAATAGAATGTTATCTGATAAAGTTACTGTTAGAAATGGGGGTCTCTAGGTACCTTTGTCCAAGTAGGGACCCTTCTTCCTGGTAAGGGAGTTACACTCCTAAAATAACCCCTGCTCACCCCCTTGGTAGCTTGGCACGAGCAGTCAGGCTTATCTCAGAGGCAGTGTGTAAAGTATTTGCATATAACCAACACTAATACAGTGAAAACACTACAGGAGGACACCACAACAGTTTAGAAAAATTTCCAATATTTTTAAATATCCAAAACAAGACCAAAACGACAGAAAATCCAACATACAGTACTTAAAAATATATACTTTGCAAGAATACTTTAGAAATATAGTTCCTTGAGGTTGGTAGCTCCGTCCGGGGCTACGGCAGCACTGAAAACAACAGAATCCAACAGTTTCGTCTGACTGCGCGAGTCGGGGATGTCGGCAGACTCGTAAACAGTACTTTTTGTGTTGCGGCCGACTCGTTGGTGCAGGCCGGTTGAGGCAACCGTCGCAGTTGCGATGTGAAGCGGAGCGGTGCAGCGTGCGGTGTCTTCAAGTCGCGGTGCAGGCAGCGGCTCGGTGGCGGTTGTCCAGTGGCATCGGTGAGACCAGGGCTGCGGTGCGGAGTGAAGGCGGTGCTCGATGCAGTGCTGACAGATCACAGTGCAGGCGACAAAGCCGGTTGCGGGGAGCTGGTGTCGGTCGGTCCGGACTGTGGTGTGGGACGTGGCGGTGCGTCGTAACACTTACGAGCGGTGCCCCCAAGCCACAATGCGGTCATGGAGGTTGTGGTCAGCGTGCAGTGAAGGCGTTGGTGAGACCAGGGTGGCGAAGTAAAACGAGGCGGTGGGGAGTGCGGTGCCCACAGGTTGCGGTGCAAGCAGTGACTCGGTGGCGGCAGCGTCGGTCGTCGTCGCCAGTGAGACCAGGGTTGTGGTGCAAGATGCGGACGGTGCCCTTTGCGGTGCCTTCAGGACACGAAGCCAGCGATGGACTCGGTGACGGAGTCAGCTGCTTTCCCCCCTATGTGGCAACTGAAACAACAGTTCCAGAAGCGGTACCCAGAGGTCGGTGAAGTCTTTGCTGGTCCTGAGACTTCGTGAACAGGAGGCAAGCTCAATTTCAAGCCCTTGGAGATACTCAGCACAAGTGTAGAAAGTTCAGTCCAGTCCATTCACCGCCCAAGGCAGAAGCAGCAACTGCAGGTCAACCTAGCAAAGCAACAACACAGCAAAGGGGCAGTACTCCTCCTGGCAGTTCTTTCAGCTCTTCTTCTTGGCAGGTTACTTGATTCCAGCCAGTTCTCAAGTTCTGGGGTTTGGGCTCGAATATTTATACTGCATTTCTCTTTTTTCTCTGGGGCAGACAGTGTCGGTGCCCAGCCCAAACCAGTTCTGCCCTCTCTGGCCCGGCTTCCTGGCAGGAGGTGGAGACAGCATTGTCCAAGGCAGACCAGGCCCAATCAGGTGCCTGGAAATCTCCTCCCACTACTCTAAATTCAGCCCAGGTCTATTCAGCCCAGCCTTGACTCATCCAGGAAAGGCAGTACACACCTCGACCCCCCCCCCCTCCCCCCCAGTGGCTGTCTGAAGAGAATGCACATCCCCAGCCTCTGACACTCTAAAGCCAGACAGTCAATTCACAAACTCAGCAGAGGCACACTGGATGGCTAAGCAAGAAAATACCCACTTTCTAAAAGTGGTATTTTCAAACACAGAACACAAAAATCATCTTTACTAAAAGATGCATTTTTATATTCTGAGTTCAGGCATACTAAACCCAGTTTCTCTATCTTGTCCCCAGGGGAAGATATGCTTATAAGATGTTATAAGTAAACTCCCATTCTATCCTATGGGACAGATATCCCTTCCATAGTGAAAAACAAAATACACTGTAATTCACTACCAGGACATGTCACACACATCAGTACATGTCCTGCCTTTAGCATACACAGCACTCTGCCCACAGGGGTACTTCGGGCCTACCTTAGGAGTGACTTACAAGTAAGAAAAGGGAAGATTAGGTCAGGTCGACATGGCTGCTACACACTGCGCGCAGACCATGCAGTGGCAGGTCTGGGGACCCATTTCAGGGTTGCTTGTGTGGGTGGCACAACCAGTGCTGCAGGCCCACCAGCAGCATTCGATTTACAGGCCTGGTACTCTCAGTGCACTTTACTAGCGACTTATTAGTAAATCAAATATGCCAATCATGGAAACACCAATCCGGAACACCACTTACAACAGGAGCACTTGCACTTTAACACTGAACAGCAGTGAGAAAGTGCGCAGAGACACAAGACCAGCGAAAAAAGAGTCAAAACCAGGAGGTCAGAAAGCAAAAAGCCTTGGGAAACACGCCAAAAGATGCCAGGTCTAACAGTTACCTTTAAATTATCAACTTAATTAGTTGATAATAGATCTGGGCCCTTAAAGTATCTGGTGATGCTGTTGTCTATGTGACAGGAGGTTAGTTTAAATCCATGTCTCACTTGTTTTAATATGTTTTTGATATTTTCTATTGCTTCCACAGGTTTTATTATGATTCCCTAGTTTCCCAATTGCTTTTACTTGCCCCATTTCTTGGTGATCCAATTACATGCGAGCCAAACTGTATGAGTAGCTTCTATGCCTTGTGTACTATCTAATATAAATTCAATAGTTCTCAGTTCTAGCAAATTGATTTGTGAAAATTCTTCAAATGTATATCATGTGGACGGTCAGAGAAGTGGACCAAATAAAAGACTATTTGCTTTGTTTCAGTTTCTTGATCAAACATTGGAAACTTTGTACTGTAGTATGGGGGAAAGATAGCGAAATGTGATCAGTCCTGTCTTTTTAGTTCATTAGAATCAAACATTGACACTGGAGGTCCTACTTCAATATTGATCCTGAGTGTTATTGCGTTATTACGTTGTACAGGCGCATGGGGTGCAAAATTCACCACAGTATGTGCAGGTATCTCAAGGCATGCTTTGCTAAGATCTAGCTGATAGAGTTCGGTTTATTGTTGGTGTTCCACGCAAAACATTTTGCCAAGTACAAACTGATTAGCCTCGGTTTCAAAATAGAGAATGACTGACAAATTAAACCAGAAATACAGAAGGTCCAGAATCTGCTAACAGTGGGCCTGATTCACAAAGGTAAACTTACACATTTTTATAAGTTTACTCTTTTTTTGCTGTTCATAAACTCTGAGTCAATAGTAACTTTACGGCTGCAGAGTCTCCGCAGTAGGGGCGGAGAACTCTGCACATAAAAAGATAGAACAGACCTATCTTTTTATGTGCGGAGTCTCCGCAGTCGTAGACTTACTACTGACTGGTAGTTCGTGAATAGCAAAAAAAACTTAAACTTACACAAAAGTGTAAGTTTACCTTTGTAAATCAGGCCCGTCGTGCCCTTGATGATAAGGAGTGTGAAACACAACAAGTAGGATCTCACATAAATGAAAAATAAGAATTGTTGAAGATACACACTATGCACATGGTATATCTACCTTTATGGATACACAATGTAAATACTGATTCGGATTAGGGAGTTAAAGCCAGTGCTTAATATATGTGTTGGTGATTGCAGGCAGTGGCCAAAGGCACTCTTTTCTGGGAAACGAGACTTGTTTTTCATAATCAGACTCCGAGTCAGCACAATAAAGAAAAGAGGAACAGGAAGATCGAATGAAGAAGACAAAGAAGGGAATCGGGGATGAAAAAGACCCTGCAGGCGTGAGATAAAGAGACAAAAAGTTTTGGGTGGTGGAAGAAGGAGGCATAAGGTGAAATGGCCAATAAAGGTAGTTCAGATTAAGTGGGAAATTATATTCTTGTTTACAATAAATGCGCACTGGTTGTAAATTTAAAAAACAACAATAGACCAAAAACATATCCTGGACAGGAAATATAATGTGAAGAGAGAGACTAAAGAAAATGGTTTTGGAAATATGGCAAGCACCAATTTAATGCTGCATGGTAAAATCCTATACGCCACAATAATATGAAATGCATAGATTGTCCCACGATAAAAGGTCTTACTTGTAATGGACAACATTAATATTTTTGCTAAATTACCTAGGTGTACAAACTATTATTTCTTTTGTTATCACGTCTAATGTCATCATTGGTGTACAAACTATATATATATGTATATAAATATGACTTATGTAATTTTAGTAGTAGTGATACTGAGTAAAAGTTATCTAAATAATTAAGGTGTCGTGTTTTTTCTCAGTCTGAAATATGACGTAGGCACATTGCCAACATTTTGCACAGTTTCCAAGTAGAATCTTACAACTCCTGGCGCACTCCCCACTTAACACCTGTTAGTTCAAAACAATCTGGTGCCAACCACTCTCCGTCACTGGGTCTCATACAAAGTGTGTGCACAGAGCTTACTTACATGGGTGTCTGAAAGAGAATATGTACACACTGAAATGTGTAGTTATGCTTTATTAACAAATGCCATACAGTCATTTCCACAAAAAAAGCTAACAATGTATGGAAACCTAACACTTGTATTCTGTCATGAATTTGAATTCAGGTCATGGACATGTCAGCAGCTAATATTGCTTACTCTTTGATAACAGTACATTATTGTGCTGTAGATTGCAACATTAAGCTATGTACTCCCCCACGCCTCCAAAGTAGCAGAGGCTGTATTCTCCAATTGCCTCGCTCTGTTTGAAAAGTATCAAATATCATACTTGCCAACCCTACTGAGTTAGGCTACTGCTTTTTTTGGTAAAACTACAGCATACCGATTTATTGCAGTGATCCTACTGGTTTCAGGTGAAATCCACTTCACTGTGGAGGAGAATCACTAACAACCCTAAACCCTTTGGAAGCCAGGCTGTACCTTGAAATGCATGCCTTGGAGTAGCAACTGGAGCTAGAGACAGACATCAGTGCACTGTATTGATATGTTTGCACTATATATTAGTGAGATTAAGGCTCGCCACAGTTCTCAAAAGGCGCACATTTGTGTCATAATTATTTCTCATAAAATAATCTGTGTCAAAAGCCTCTCTGCCATTTACTCTGGTCTGGGCCCAATGTTATGTGATAAAATTTAGTGTGACGCCATGATTAGGCCTAATGTGTACGAAGGTTATGGTCCACTAATGACTTATTTAACAGGATACTACTACGTTTGAGACAATGTAAAGTACTCAATAATGCAAATATAGTACAACAGCCCTTCAATCAAATGAAAAGATGTTTTAATAAACCCTCATACCATATATATACTGATTATAAAGTGACAAGCAAGTGCGTGGTGCCCCCATTGATCATACAACGAAGTGCAACAAGGACTGTGATTCAAGGTGTGCAGGTACAAATTGCAAAGGGCCAACATCAGATCAACAGGACAGGGTAGCTAGATTAACTTCATTTCCTCAAAACAATCATCAAGTAATGGTCCAATCCTCCATTTAATGGAGCCTGATCTGTTTGCTGCAGTGTCAATGACGTTTCGACTTTGTTTGTTACTTTAAGATCACCATCAGGACAGCTACAAATTATAGGACACTTGGACCAACCCAGATATTATACCTATTAGTGCCTGAACTATTAGGTAGAGGTCTAGTATCAGTATATTCTAGTGTTACATTTACAATACAGGGCATCATAATGTCCTTTTGATTAAAGTTCTACCAGTTCAAAATTGCTATACACCAGTTTTGTGTAGCAGGCTACTCACGAGATTGTTCAGACAGTGGCAAAGCTGTAGCCAAAAGAAATATATTGGATCATAAATGATCCATAGAGGTGCAAAATTATTCCCAGTGCGTAAAAACAAATAACATACTCACATAACCAACTTAGTCAGACTTGAATAAAATTCTGTGAGTGTTTACAGAATGAGTTAAGTCTAAGTTAAGACTAGGGGCCTTACCCCAACCCAGACTCAATAGAGTTGTAGCCACCAAACATGCAGTTTATTCAAAGTAAAGCACAGGCGCATAGTGAATATCTGTAACATAGAACACTATAATGCTTTGGGAGTGGGTCCAACAAAGCGCCCACTAAAACTATTTGAAGGGAATGTTAGATCAGGCTTTGCTAGGTGAAATATTTTAGTGACAAGCACCATTAATAGAAAGTTCTAATGGCAGATTCTATTGTGGAATTATATAACAGAAATTCTCAGTAGAATGCTCTTATGGCAAGCTCTATTAAAGGAATTGGGAAAATATTCTCACCATATTGTATTAGCTGAGACATTACCATGTTCCCTTTTAGGACAAATCCAAAGCGGTCTGATTAAAGGAGTCTTTCTTCTCTTAATTCTGTATCACTTCTCGAGTTTAATGACTGTCCCCCAACCTCACATTAACATCTAAGGGACAGGACCCATATGTAATAACCCTATGCATCACTTCCCATTTAACTGGTGCAACAAAATGAATGCACAAAATGAAGCGAAGAAAAAAAAAGAGAAGTTATGCAAAGGAGTAAGGTGGGTAATGAGTGTCTCGAACAGGCGCTAGAGCGCCATGGATTGGAGTGTCATGCATTGCGCTAGGTTAGTGTCCATAAAATGCAGTGCTGTTTCAGGGGTTAGTGTGCTGGGAGGGCAGAGCAATGTGGTGTGCAAACATCCATGGGTTGTATTGAATGTGGTGTGTTAGTGTCCCTAGGATGCCATTCAGTGGGTGGGTTAGTGTCACCTGTTTAGACTGCATTGTAATAAGATTATTGGTCGATAGACGCAGTGTTACAGCCTAGTACCTCTAGGAAGTAGTGTAGCGTAGTGTTTATTATTTATTTGTAGATGTGCAGTTATTGAAAACCATTGCATACAAAAACATAAAAAATTGTGCGTTAATTTACATAAGTACGACTCTTATAAAACTACATGTTTCGCCAAAAAATCATTAAAACGAGTCACTAAGATGAAAGGTTTTTAGATAAAAAGTCAACAAAGAGCTCAAAAAAGATTACGCCGTAGTTCGTGCGGATTGGCGTGAAGACTGTCTTATAGCCGGATTGAGTTGGCTGTCTTCCTTACGTGAAGGTTCTAAGGAGACACAGCCGGTGGAGGGTTACGTCTCTTTGCTGCACAAGACAAGAATTTAACAAAGTGAGCAGTTAGTCTGTAATCGGTAACTTGCAGGGGCTCGATCACAGCTCTTCTGCACGTTCAGATCTCTCTTCTTAAACAAGCATTTGCAATGCAATCGGTCTCGCCTTTGGGGCCTTATAAGTATTTAGCCATGCAGCACATTTTTTGCAGCTGGTTGGCCAGTAGCGGTTTCACCGGGAAGAACAAATAGAGATCACAATGGGGCAATTTATACATGTACCTTTGAAAAAGTCTTGAATGAACTCACAACAAAGTCAATACACCTTTGATGGGGACACGTTTGCCTTAGAAGGTATCCTCTTATAGTTGCACCTTTCTGATGCAGATATGCATTTTTGCATTGCAATATAATGTAAGTGATCCACTAGATACTCCCTACCATTACAACCATATAAATTGTGTTGCTGACATTCCGCTGCCCCGCTTCCCCCCCCAAACCAAAGAAATTAGCAAACCTACTACTGTTCTAGGGAGGAATTTAAAATCAAAACATTTCTGAATAACTACAAACTGAGTGTTTGCCAACGTATAGTTAGACCCACCCTGAAACACAAACAAACCTGCCCCTGATAGGAAATTTGCTCACATTACAAACTCACTGTACAGGCAGAATTTCTACGTGGGCCAATTCATTTTATGGAGGCAAAAGCACATCGTTAGTGGCACTTTTAATCAAGACTAAAACTAGCCCTTGGTAATATGCTAGTTGCCATTAAGTGTGCAAACAGCTTGGGTAATTTGTCCCAAATGATGATAGGCTTGATTTAGTTGTCCATATTCTTGCAATTACAAAGCATTGCATGTGCACTTTTGCCTACAATTAATAAAAGCTATCAACATTTTAGCGCGGGATAGCGTCATTTTAAAAAAAAAAACAGTGTAGACGAGAAATTGTAGCATTAAAATCTTCAAATTAGTGTGTTTGTATTGTTACAGTGTGAAATGCCACAAGCCAACTAATGCTTTGCTTCGCAGGAGGTCCCCTGGAATATGTCAGCGCAGGAACGTAAGATTAAAAAAGACTAAATGCATTAAGGGGCGTAATGCTTAAACGTCTGCAGTGAGAGAACTGATTGGGGGAGGCTTAACTTTTTGCCTCAGACTTTCTAAATATACATATATACACTTTAGAAAAGCGGTAGAAAGAGTGCTTTTGCTCCATCCGATTTTATGCAAAAGGAAAATCGCTTTACTCTACTGTAACATGCAAACAGGAAAGTGTGCAAAAATAGTCTGCGCAATCTTTTCTGCCCTGGAGCTAAACTTTATGCAATACGCCACGACCTACATCTATAAACAGTGTATGTAAACTTCATCAGCAAACGAATCTCATCCATGGGCTTTCAACAGGTAGACGGTACCAGCTCCTTTTTTCAGACCGCAAATGTCATTTCAATCTGTCAGATATGCTAAGTTGATATATCTCGACCAAACCTGGGTTTTTCTTAAGGCCTGTCAAGGACTGCGCTACAATTCTTATAGGTAACTGTTAGACTTGCCATCTTTTGGCGTGTTTCCCCTGACTTTTTGCTTTCTGACCTCCCGGTTTTGACTCTGTTTTTGCTGGTGTGATGATTCTGCGCACTTTCCTCACTGCGGTCCAGTGGGAAAGTGCAAGTGCTCCTGTATAAAATGTGTTATGGATTGGTATTTCCATGATTGGCCTATTTGGTTTATGTGTCAGTCCCTTGTAAAGTGCACTGCGAGTGCCAGGGCCTATAGACCAAATGCTGTTGGTGGGCTGCAGCATTGGATTGTGCCACCCACGCAAACAGCCCGTAAAGTGTAACTCGGGCCTGCCATCGCAGAGCCTGTGCGCAGCCTGGGGCTGCCATGTCGACTTGGCAAGTGCACACACTTGCAAGTCCCTAAACCTTCCCTTTGCTACATGTTAGTCACCCCTAAGGTAGGCCCAAGGTACCCCTGTGGGCAGGGTGCGTTGTACGCGAAAGGTAGGACATGCCCGGGTGTGTGTGGCATGTCCTGATAGTGAATTACAGCCTAGTTCGTTTTTCACTATCGCAAGGCTACCTGTTCCCCCTAGGCCAGAACGGGCAGTTTTGATTATTACAGTTTATAATCCTAACTGACCCCAGGAACATGGTAGAAATTCGAGTTTAGTATGCCTGGACTCAGAATGATAAAATGCATCTTTTAGTGAAGTTGGTTTTAACATTCTGTGTTTGAAAATACCACTTTTAGAAAGTGGGTATTTTCTTGTCTAACCATCCAAGCCTGCCTCTGCGAGGTTGTGTATTCCTTGTCTGGAATGTGAGTGACAGGGGCTGGGGGATGCCAGGAGACAGGGTGAGTCAGCGCAGGGCTGAATAGCCAGATCGACCTGTAGATGGGTGGGAGGGGTCGCACCTGGGCCCTGAATAGGACAGTGCCTTCCCTCCACAATGCTGGCTCCACCTCCTGTGGTGCGTCTGATGTCCCTGGCCTACTCACTGAAAGAAGGGACGGAGACTTGTCAACAAAGTGCTCCAGAACTGGTTTGGACTAGGCAAAGGCCTCTCTGCCTTCAGAGAACAAAGGAATTTGGGATATAAATATTGGGGCCCTGACCCCATGAATTTAGATCTCGCTGGAATCAAGGAACCTGCCAAGACGAAGAGCTGGAAGAGCTGCCAGGAGGAGTACTGCCCCTTTGCTGTGTTGTTGCTTTGTTGGGTTGGCCTGCAGTTGCTGCTTCTGTCTTGGGCAGTGAAAGGACTGGACTGAACTTTCTACAAACTTGTGCTGAGTATCTCCAAGGGCCAGGAACCGAGCTGGCCTCCTGTTAAGAAGTCTCAGGGACTACAAAGACTTCACAAACCTCTGGGTACCGCTTCTGGAACGCTGTTTCAGTCGCCACAGAGGAAGGGAACTGCAACCGACTCCGTCAACCGAATCCATCCCTGGCCGGTGACCTGTTTGCACCGCAGACCGCATCGCCCCCGCTTCGCATCGCAACCCTGGTCTCACCGTGGCGACGTCTGACGCCGCCAACATCGAGCCGCTGCTTGCACCGTGACCTGTGGGCACCGCCGTTCGCATCGCATCGCTTCACTGGGCCAGCCGGACCAGACCGACACGGTCGCTGCAACTGGCTCAAGAGTCGAGACCGCACCGCATTTGGGGCACCGCTCGCACGTCTGCGACGCACCGCTCCGACTCGCACCGCTGTCCGACGCCAGCTCCCGCACTCCGGCTAGGTCGCCTGCATCGCAACCTGTCAGCACCGCATCGAGCACCGTCTCGCCCTGCATCGCACGCCTTGGACTCACCGACTCCGTCTGCACGACGCTCATCGAGCCGCTGCCTGCACCGCATCGAGGGACACCGCACCTTGCATCGCTCCGTCTTGCACCGCAACCGCGACGAACGCCGACCGGCTCGTACACTCCGTACCAGCCACAACGAGAAAGGTACTGTGACCGAGTCTGTTCACGACTCTGCTGGCCCGTATCGACGCGGTCGGCTGGAACTGTTAGACTCTGTGGTTTTCAGCATCACGGTAGGCTCGGACGGAGCTACCGACTCGCACGAACTTTGCTTTTGTGCTATTCCTGCAAAGAAGAAGTTACCGTATCAAGTATTCATTCGTAAAGTATAGTATTGTGGATTTTTGTCGTAATTGGTCTTGTCTTGAGTATATAAAATATTGGTTATTTTTCTAAACTGGTGTGGTGTCCGTTTGTAGTGCTTACACTGTATTACTGTTGGTTATGTGCAAATGCTTTACACACTGCCTCTGAATTAAGCCTGACTGCTCGTGCCAAGCTACCACGAGGGTGAGCAGGGGTTACTTCACGAGTGTAACAACCCTTACCCTGACTAGGAAGAAGGGTCCCTACTTGGACAAAGGTGCAAGCCCTTGCCAACTAGAGATCCCATTTCTAACATTGGTTGTCAGCGGTGAGGATAGGACTTGTGTTTGCACTTGACTTACAGTGATTGGTGTGCACTACTACCATATCGCAGACCATTACGTACCACATACTGGTTCTTTTTCTTTTGGCCTATTTTTGATCTTGCCAGTTTTCAACTCACGACTTTTGTCATGCCTGAATCAATTGCATCATCCGTTGCATCTCTGGAAATTATCTTTGAGGAGGACAGGTTGGAATCCTACGCCGTAAAGGAGTTACGAGCGATTTGTAAAAACCTGAAAGTCCAAATTAAAGGCCTCACAAGGAAGGAGGAGCTACAGAAGGCGCTGAGGGCCTGGGTAGCAGCCAGACATGCCAATGGGCAGCCTGGTGATCTCAGTGAGGAGGTGGAGGAGCCTATTTCCAGAGTGGATGTGCTTTTGGGTAGGGGGAACCCGCCAGGTCAGGCAGCAGCAGTCTGTCCCCAGAGGAGCTGGAGGACAGGCGGGAGGCAAGGCAGTTCGAGCTGCAGAAGCTCAGGCTGGAGAGTGAGCGGGAGGAGAAGAGATTGGCCATAGAGGAGAGGAAGATGCTCTTAGAGCATGAGAGAGAACTGAAGGAGCTAGAACTTAGGAGTAAGTCAGGCTCAGATGGTGGCAGCAATTCGTCCAGAAAGGCAGACAGGATTGTGCACATTCCCAAGAACGTAGGCAAGGAGTTCAAGAAGGGGATGACATACAAAGGTGGTTTCAGGGTTATGAGGCAGCCATACACATGAATGGGGTCCCTGAGGAGAATTGGGGAGCAGGATTGTGGCCACTTTTCCCGGAAGAAGCAAGGGATGCTCTGATAGCTTTGGGTAAGGGGTATCACCTCACCTATGCTGACATGAAGGATGCCCTTCTCACGAAGTATGGTCTTACTCCTGAAAAGTACAGGGATCAGTTCAGGTCCAGTAAGAAGTCTGATGCCAACACTTGGTTGGAATGTGTGGATGTGTTCTGCAGGTCTCTGGATGGTTGGGTGAAGGGCAGTAGTGTAACAGATTTTCAGGGGCTCTACAACTTGATTGCATGGGAGCACTTGTCTAGTCTATGTTTTGCAGATCTGCGCCAGCACCTAGTGGATAGCAAGCTAACTGACCCCAGGAAGCTTGCTATGGAAGCGGACCGCTGGGTGAGTACCAGGGTCCACAAGAAAGCGCTTGGGGGAGACTCAGCCAAAGGTGGGCAGGGTCCCCAGCAGAAAGGTGGGGGGACAAGGGTAAAGCACAGGAGTTCTCTAAAGGGCCCCAAACTAGTACCCAGGGTAAAGGTTCCCAGCCCCCGGTGATAAGAAGAAAGGTGTCTCTACAGGGAAGCCTGTTGAGACCGGCCCCCGCAAGTAGTTATGCATGTGACCAGGTAGGTCACTTTAAGGGGGACCCCAAGTGCCCGAAGGGGACACAGCCACCCACCGGTGGACAGTCCAAAGTGTTGGCTAGTGTAGCGCTTGGGGAGGAGGGGTGCCCACAGGAGGGTGGGGATCCCGCAGAAATGACCCTTGTCTCACTCGGGGACAGTGAGATGGTCCCAGGAAACCAGGTGCCCCCTAACACAAAGAAATATAGCACCTGGGTGACCATTAATGGGAACAGGGTAGAGGCTCTCAGAGATACTGGAGCCAGTGTGACCTCAGTCCGGTGTCACCTGGTGTCTGAGAAGCAAGTAGTCCCAGGAGCATTCCACCAAGTAGTTGCTGTCGACAACTCTGAGCGCCAGTGTATGGTGGCGCAGGTTCCCTTTGAATGGGGGGTCGCAGGTCCCTTAAGGGTGGTTGTGAGCCCTACCATGCCTGTAGATTGTCTGCTAGGAAACGACCTGGAGCAGTCCTCATGGAAGGAGGTTGAGCTCAGGTCGCACTTGGAGATGCTTGGGTTGCCAGAGTGGGCATGCGTGTCTACTCGGTCAATGGCGGCCAGAAAGGGTGATCAAGAGGACTTGGAGCCTGAAACAGTGGCCCAAGTCCCTGCCAAGAGAAAGGGCAGGGGCGCGGGAAACCGGCCCCCGAAGTTCCCACGGACCGGGAGGAGGCGGACCTCGAGGGGGACGCCCCGGTGCCTACAGGGGAGCAAGTAGCCGAACTGGGAGACATCTCTGAGCTGACCCATTGGCAGCAAGAAGGGGGTCCCACCAGGAGGAGTTCTGCAGGGAGCAGAACGAGTGCCCTACTCTGGAGGGTCTGCGGCGGCAGGCTGCAGACCAGGCAGCTGGTAATCAGTCCGGGTCACATCTGATCTACTGGGAGAGTGGTCTCCTATACAGTGAGCCTAAGGTTGCTGAGCCTGGGTCAGCCCGTGTGCTGGTGGTACCCCAGCGCTTCAGGACCTTCCTACTGGGTCTGGCTCATGACGTGCCTTTGGCAGGACATTTGGGGCAGGACAAGACCTTTGACAGGCTTGTCACCCACTTCTTTGGCCCCAAATGCGAAGGCAGTCAGATGCACACTGTAGGTCTTGCCAAACTTGCCAGGCAAGTGGTAAGAGTGGGAGGAAGGTCAAAGCTCCTCTCCAACCTTTCCCTGTTGTTGGAACACCCTTTGAAAGGGTAGGGATGGATATTGTGGGGCCACTGGATCCCAAGACAGCCATGGGCAACAGGTACATCCTGGTCTTGGTGGACCATGCCACCCGGTACCCCGAGGCAATCCTCTCAGGACAACGACGGCGCCAGTGGTGGGCCGGGCGTTAATGGGGATCTTTTCCCGTGTGGGATTCCCCAGAGAGGTGGTTTCTGATAGGGGGACCAATTTCATATCGAAGTATATGACATCACTGTGGAAGGAGTGTGGGGTAACCTACAAGTTCACCACTCCTTACCACCCACAAGGAAACGGTCTGGTGGAGAGATTCAACCAGACCTTGAAAGGCATGATCAAGGGTCTAACAGAACCCATGAGGCATAAGTGGGACGTCCTCTTGCCATGCCTACTCTTTGCGTACAGGGAGGTGCCTCAGAAGTCTCTTGGGTACAGCCCCTTTGAGCTCCTGTATGGCCACCCTGTCAGAGGACCTCTGAGTTTGGTAAAGGAAGGCTGGGAGGCAGCTCCCAGGAAAACTCCCCAGGATGTATTTAGCTACATGCTGGCCTTTAGAAACCAAACTGCCCGCTTCAGGAAACTCGCTCAGGCGAACCTAGAAGCAAGCCAGGAAGAAATGAAGAGATGGTATGACCAGAACGCCACTCTGGTCAAATTTCAACCTGGGCAAAAGTGTGGGTCATGGCCCCAGTGGCACCTTGTGCCTTGCAGGACAAGTGGACTGGGCCATATGAGGTAAAGGAGCGCAAAAGTGACGTCACCTACCTGGTGGATTTGCAGGCTCCAAGGAACCCGTTGAGGGTCCTTCACGTGAACCGCTCAAGCCCCACTTCGAGAGGTCCGAAGTGAGTATGCTCTGGCGACAGATGATGGGGTGGAAGAGGAGAGCGAGCCTCTCCCCGACCTCCTGTCTACCAAGGAGCATGATGGGTCAGTAGAGGGTGTGATCCTCTCCCCTACTCTGACTCAGGAGCAGCAGGGGACTGTCGCCAGTTGTTGGGACAGTTCGCCCCACTGTTCTCTCTGACCCCGGTGTTACTCACTGGTGTACCCATGACGTGGACACCGGTGACAGCCATCCTGTGAAGCACAAGATTTACAGGTTGACTGACCGGGTCAGAGCCAGCATCAAGGAGGAGGTCTCTAAGATGTTGGCGTTAGGGGTGATTGAGCCCTCCCACAGTCCTTGGGCCAGCCCAGTGGTCTTGGTCCCAAAGGCTGCGGCGCCCGGTGCCACTCCAGAACTCCGGTTTTGTGTGGACTACCGTGGGCTCAATGCCGTCACCAGGACTGACGCGCACCCCATCCCCAGAGCTGATGAGCTCATTGATCGGTTGGGAGCTGCCCGGTTCCTCAGCACGTTTGATTTAACGTCTGGGTACTGGCAGATCGCCTTAACCGATGGGGCCAAGGAGAGATCAGCATTCTCAACCCCAGAAGGTCATTACCAATTCCGGGTGATGCCCTTTGGGTTGAAGAATGCCCCTGCCACCTTTCAGAGGTTGGTCAATCAGGTGTTGGCTGAGCTGGAGGATTTCAGTGCCGCCTACCTGGATGACATTGCTGTGTTCAGTTCCAGCTGGGAAGAACATTTACAGCACCTTGAGAAAGTGTTGAGGGCTCTGCAAGGTGCAGGCCTCACGATCAAGGCCAGTAAGTGCCAGATCGGGCAGGGTTCGGTGGTGTACTTGGGACACCAGGTAGGAAGCGGCCAGGTGGCGCCCCTACAACCCAAGATTGACACCATTCTGGCGTGGGAACCCCCCCCAAGACCCAGACAGAGGTGAGAGCCTTCTTAGGTCTCACCGGTTACTATAGGAGATTTGTTAAGGGCTATGGCACCATCGTTGCCCCCTTAACAGAGCTGACCTCTAAGAGGCAGCCCAGGAAAGTGATCTGGACTGAGTCCTGCCAGAAAGCTTTTGATGCCCTGAAGGCAGCCATGTGCACGGCGCCCATGCTCAAGGCACCTGACTTCTCCAAGGAATTCGTCGTGCAGACGGACGCTTCAGAGCATGGTGTGGAGCGGTGCTCTCACAACTGAACGAAGAGGGCCTGGATCAGCCTGTAGTCTTCCTTAGCAGGAGACTACTTCCCAGGGAACAGAGGTGGAGTGCCATAGAAAGGGAAGCTTTTGCTGTGGTCTGGGCGCTGAAGAAGTTGAGACCATACCTGTTTGGGACTCACTTCCGGGTTCAGACAGACCACAGGCCCCTCAGATGGTTGATGCAAATGAGGGGCGAGAATCCAAAACTGCTGAGGTGGTCCATCTCCCTACAGGGAATGGACTTTACGGTGGAACACCGTCCTGGTACAGAACACGCCAACGCAGATGGTCTGTCCAGGTTCTTCCGCCTTAGTGAAGAGAACTCCAATGGGGTTGGGTAGTTCTCCCTACTTTCAGCTGGAGGGGACATGTGTTAGACTTGGCATCTTTTGGCGTGTTTCCCTGACTTTTTGCTTTCTGACCTCCCGGTTTTGACTCTGTTTTTGCTGGTGTGATGATTCTGCGCACTTTCCTCACTGCGGTCCAGTGGGAAAGTGCAAGTGCTCCTGTATAAAATGTGTTATGGATTGGTATTTCCATGATTGGCCTATTTGGTTTATGTGTCAGTCCCTTGTAAAGTGCACTCGCGAGTGCCAGGGCCTATAGACCAAATGCTGTTGGTGGGCTGCAGCACTGGATTGTGCCACCCACGCAAACAGCCCGTAAAGTGTAACTCGGGCCTGCCATCGCAGAGCCTGTGCGCAGCCTGGGGCTGCCATGTCGACTTGGCAAGTGCACACACTTGCAAGTCCCTAAACCTTCCCTTTGCTACATGTTAGTCACCCCTAAGGTAGGCCCAAGGTACCCCTGTGGGCAGGGTGCGTTGTACGCGAAAGGTAGGACATGCCCGGGTGTGTGTGGCATGTCCTGATAGTGAATTACAGCCTAGTTCGTTTTTCACTATCGCAAGGCTACCTGTTCCCCCTAGGCCAGAACGGGCAGTTTTGATTATTACAGTTTATAATCCTAACTGACCCCGGGAACATGGTAGAAATTCGAGTTTAGTATGCCTGGACTCAGAATGATAAAATGCATCTTTTAGTGAAGTTGGTTTTAACATTCTGTGTTTGAAAATACCACTTTTAGAAAGTGGGTATTTTCTTGTCTAACCATCCAAGCCTGCCTCTGCGAGGTTGTGTATTCCTTGTCTGGAATGTGAGTGACAGGGGCTGGGGGATGCCAGGAGACAGGGTGAGTCAGCGCAGGGCTGAATAGCCAGATCGACCTGTAGATGGGTGGGAGGGGTCGCACCTTGGCCCTGAATAGGACAGTGCCTTCCCTCCACAATGCTGGCTCCACCTCCTGTGGTGCGTCTGATGTCCCTGGCCTACTCACTGAAAGAAGGGACGGAGACTTGTCAACAAAGTGCTCCAGAACTGGTTTGGACTAGGCAAAGGCCTCTCTGCCTTCAGAGAACAAAGGAATTTGGGATATAAATATTGGGGCCCTGACCCCATGAATTTAGATCTCGCTGGAATCAAGGAACCTGCCAAGACGAAGAGCTGGAAGAGCTGCCAGGAGGAGTACTGCCCCTTTGCTGTGTTGTTGCTTTGTTGGGTTGGCCTGCAGTTGCTGCTTCTGTCTTGGGCAGTGAAAGGACTGGACTGAACTTTCTACAAACTTGTGCTGAGTATCTCCAAGGGCCAGGAACCGAGCTGGCCTCCTGTTAAGAAGTCTCAGGGACTACAAAGACTTCACAAACCTCTGGGTACCGCTTCTGGAACACTGTTTCAGTCGCCACAGAGGAAGGGAACTGCAACCGACTCGTCAACCGAATCCATCCCTGGCCGGTGACCTGTTTGCACCGCAGACCGCATCGCCCCGCTTCGCATCGCAACCCTGGTCTCACCGTGGGCGACGTCTGACGCCGCCAACATCGAGCCGCTGCTTGCACCGTGACCTGTGGGCACCGCCGTTCGCATCGCATCGCTTCACTGGGCCAGCCGGACCAGACCGACACGGTCGCTGCAACTGGCTCAAGAGTCGAGACCGCACCGCATTTGGGGCACCGCTCGCACGCTCTGCGACGCACCGCTCCGACTCGCACCGCTGTCCGACGCCAGCTCCCGCACTCCGGCTAGGTCGCCTGCATCGCAACCTGTCAGCACCGCATCGAGCACCGTCTCGCCCTGCATCGCACGCCTTGGACTCACCGACTCCGCCTGCACGACGCTCATCGAGCCGCTGCCTGCACCGCATCGAGGGACACCGCACCTTGCATCGCTCCGTCTTGCACCGCAACCGCGATCGAACGCCGACCGGCTCGTACACTCCGTACCAGCCACAACGAGAAAGGTGCTGTGACCGAGTCTGTTCACGACTCTGCTGGCCCGTATCGACGCGGTCGGCTGGAACTGTTAGACTCTGTGGTTTTCAGCATCACGGTAGGCTCGGACGGAGCTACCGACTCGTACGAACTTTGCTTTTGTGCTATTCCTGCAAAGAAGAAGTTACCGTATCAAGTATTCATTCGTAAAGTATAGTATTGTGGATTTTTGTCGTAATTGGTCTTGTCTTGAGTATATAAAATATTGGTTATTTTTCTAAACTGGTGTGGTGTCCGTTTGTAGTGCTTACACTGTATTACTGTTGGTTATGTGCAAATGCTTTACACACTGCCTCTGAATTAAGCCTGACTGCTCGTGCCAAGCTACCACGAGGGTGAGCAGGGGTTACTTCACGAGTGTAACAACCCTTACCCTGACTAGGATGAAGGGTCCCTACTTGGACAAAGGTGCAAGCCCTTGCCAACTAGAGATCCCATTTCTAACAGTAACCAAAGCTACAATTAGCAGTACAAAGAAAAACGAACGTGAGAGTGTACACACTTCACTAAATATAAACCCTTAATGCAATTAAGGTGGGTAGGGTGTGTTCTGTGTGGTATCTACCACTATGAATCCTCATTGAGGATGAATGAAATGGATCGTGCCAGGTGTGGTAGAGAGCGACTAGGAATCGTTGCCCCTTCCCCAATAGGCACGAAAGTCCCTAGTTAACAGTGTGCAAGCGCTCAATACTGTTCAACCAAGGCCTCGAGACCAGCGAGCGCCACAACACATCCAGCCTCTTCGCACACGCGCACCTGCCGTCACAACCGGCCCCAACAAGGGCAGGGAAAGACTGGCAAAGCCTGAACTGAAAGGAGACTCGCGGGCCTTTCAACGACCCTGCTCCCGCAGCCCCGACACAAAAGCGAACCAAGCGGGAGCCGTCGAAGAGACACCCAACTGCATCCGGATACACAAGCCGGAAGCACCGCCCTTTTACAAGGATCTGGGTCTAAAAGAGGAACCTCCTGTGATTGGATGAATGCAACACCACTCAAAACCAAGGCAACTACAACCCACTTTGAACACACCAGTTAGAAACTGTCTGTAGGGCAAAGGAACTTCTTTCTTTACTTTACAAATAAAAGCTTAAATCGTATCCCGTTTGTGCAGTCTGAATCCGTGGAGCCTGACCCTGAAACCGCCGCCCCGGGTAGCGCTTGCACAAGAAAGGCAGCGCATTAGAAACCACATTAGGTGAAGTAGCGTACAACTTAGCACAGCCGGTGCATATTCTTCTTTACAGATAACTATGCGAAACGTCCGCAAAATGAGTGCATTAATGAAATTACTTAAGGGTGTCCCAGCTTCGTGTACCTTACGTCCTTAAAGAAAGTAAATTTAATATCAAGCATCTGTGGGTTTTCAATCTCCTCTGCTAAGTGAGACAATGTGGTCTCACCGCTAGAGCTGCAGACTGCTTGGAAAGTGAAAGCGGGCATGGCGCGGCGCTGAACGTAAGCAAAGCACGTCGTGTCGTGGTGCCTGAACTCAATAAATAAAATAGTGCTTACAAGTCAGGTACCGTGTAACAACCGAAGTAGAGGGGCCAGTAGCCGTGGGAGGCTACAAATGAAGACAAGGCGGTACTAAGGAGGGACTTACAAACCGATTACTTAATCAGAAGCCTGCATTTACGAAGGACAAACACAAAAGCCAATGACAATTATGGGCAGATAGTGGGCGGGGCTTCTCTTCCATACCCGACTACAGCAGTTCGCCAGAGCAGCGCATGCGCGCTGGCTCAGGCTCGACCTAAAAAGTAGATTCGGCCAACATCAACGTTCCATATGTAGAGCAGTGCAAGCACATGTTATGTGTTCAAGTGTAGTGAGTTAGCATTGGTTGGAGGGATTGTAGTGGGCTAAGATCCCTAATTTCAGCCACATTACAGTGAGCTGGTGGTCCTAAGATGCAGGCAGTGTTTTAGGTTGGTGCCTTTGGAGTTTCAGCTGGATAGGTATCCCTAGGATGGCGTGCAATGTACGTTATTAGTGTTCCAGGGTGTACTAGAGTGTGGCTGGTTATTGTCCCATAATTATGAAGGGCAGCATAGTTTCAGTGCTTCTAAGGTTTTCAGATTTTAGGGTTGTCAATGTTTCTAAGATCTTCTAAGATCTTTACTTAATGGAGGAGATCTACCGGAATACAAACTCCATACAAGATATCAACACCCTAAACTCTGTCTAGAACAAATGAAAAACGAGATGTCATCAAATTTTGTCGATTCAGCATTGAGAGAACTGGATCATTCGCCCAAAATAAAAAACAAACCCTTTTTAACATTGACGGACTATCACCATGTTGTCCAAATCCTGGTGATCTCAGACTGATTAAGAAAATACTACTCTTACCCGAGTTCTCGAGCCTTCACTCTCCCCTGTCACCACTGTTATCCGTTCAGCAGCTCGCCTGCTCAATGGTCATCAGGCACTTGAAAATATGACCACATTACCCCAGTACTACCTGAACCGCACAGCTTACCCCAATACTACCTGAACCACACTGCCCTCCTGACTTGCCTCCCTCAATCCCCGAGATCAGAATCCAGGTCATGTTAGCCTGTATAACTTTCAAAGCCATTCACTCCACACTGCCAAAATACCAACGATCCATTATAAACAAGCATTGGAAATGCAATAGATCTCGCATTTGTTTAAGTTAGGGCTATTAGCATGGTAAATGGCAATGTCCTTTACCTCCCGTCCCTCCCTCGCCTTCCTTCAGTACCTTTGAGGCCCCGCCTCCCACCCAGACCCACCCCCAGCATAAAAACTCTGCCCGCCCCCACCTCCACCTGTTTTTTTCTGTCTCCCTAGTGAGACTTACCTTCAGTTCCTCCCTGTGGCAGTGCCGGGGAGTCTTCGAGTTGGTTCTCTGCGACGGCGGTGCCCTCGGCAGCGTTCTCCTGGCGATGCCTCCTCTCCCTCGTGGTATGGGGGCGGAGCGGTGGCTCAGGAAGCCGCTGCGTTGTTGGGCGGTCCTCCTGTGGCTGGGGCTGTGTTTCCGGGTCGGGTTGTCGTGGCTGCCTCCTCTCGGACTGCACTCTTTCTAGGAGACCTGGTAGGACGGGTTTGTGCCCGATCTTTTATTTTGGCTGGCATTTGGTTGGTTTCTTTCCTGTTTTTGGCAGTTTCCTGGCCTGGGCATTCATTGGATGGTGCCTGGTGGGTTTTCTCTACATTTAGGTGCCGGGGAGTTGCTTCTCCATTCCTCTGCTGCCATGGGTCGCAAACGTGTGTTCAAGAGGAACAACCTGGTTTCTTCTTCCTCTTCTTCCTCTCCTGAGGATTCTCCTGTTCCCCCAAGCGCCCTCGGAGTCGGGGCCTTTCTGGGGGTGATGTGCCTCTCATGTCCAAGGATGAAGTGCAGGGCATGATTGAGGCTGCTGTGGCGAAGGCTCTCTTGGCTCGTCCGGTGCCTGCTGCTCCTTCGTGTCCTCGCTCGCTGGATCCTGCTGGGGCAGTTTCCCTGTCGGATGAGGAGGGTCCTTCTACTTCCTCTGGGGGAAAGTATATCTCCAGGGAGGAGCGGTGGGATGTTCTGGCTCATGTGCGGGACAATTTGGGGTTCCCTCCGTTCCAGCTGGGGCAGACGGATGGGAGTCTTTTTCCTCAGTATGCTTCTCCCTCCAAGTTGGGCATGCCTTTTCAGGGTCCGGTCAAGGACATGGTGTTGAGGGAGTGGCGTAAGATCGATAAGTTGCAGGTCCCTCGCTTCCTTCAGAAGCTTTACCTTTTGGAGGGGGAGGATCCCTTGCCTCACAGTTTGAAACTGGACTCTATCCTGGCCACTCTGATAGGCAAAACTGCGATTCTGCCTGAGGATTGTACCCCGGCGGATGCTACTGATAGGAAGGTGGACTCTGGCCTTAAACGCTCCTTTGCAGCTGGGAACCTGGCGCTGCGGGCTAGCCTTTCTCTGCCTACTCGGCGCAGTCTTTGGTGCAAGATTTCGAGAAATTGGCTGCCGCGGTTCAGGAGGGGTCTGAATGCTCTGACCTCCTGGCTGCTATGGAGCAGCAGGCTATGCTGCTGGCGGACACTTCATCGGACGTGATAAAGTCTTCAGCTATGTCCACTGGAGCTTTGGTGGCGGCGCGTCGTTCCCTCTGGCTACGGTCCTGGAAGGCTGATCCTGGGGAGAAGACGGCTCTGTTGAAGTTGCCTTTTGATGGACTGGCTCTGTTTGGGGACCAATTGCCTGCCATGATTTCGAAGGCTTTCAAGGAGCGGAAGCATGCCTTGCCCTATAAGGGCGGATCGGCTCCGTCTGGCAGGCCTTGGAATAGGGCCCCTCGTTCTTCCCCAAAGCGTGATTCTCGTCAGTCTTTCCGCAGGCGGCGTTTTCAGCCCCGTTTTTCTCCCAAGCACGCTGCCTCCGCGCCTAAAGGCCCTGCCAAGAAGGGTCCCTGACAACTACTGTCTGGCCGGTTCCCTGCCGGTGGGTGGTCGTCTTCGGCATTTTCTTCCTCGTTGGCTGCGGGACGTTTCGGATGGCTGGGTCCTGAGCACTGTGGGTCATGGGTACGTGATCGACTTTGTGCAGGTTCCGCCGGATTCTGGGGTTCGGCTGACTCCGGTGCCTGTCTCCGGTCCCCGCAGGGCTGGCTCTGCTGGACGGGGTGTCCTGTTTGCTTGCCAAGAATGCCATCTGCCGGGTTCCTGTCGAGGAGATGGGGACGGGGACCTACTCCATTCTGTTTCTGGTGCGGAAAGTGACCGGCGGCTTTCGGCCTGTCCTCGATCTCAAGTGGGTCAACTCCTGGGTTCGGCCCGTTCACTTCCGCATGTTGACTCTTCAGGCCATCATTCCTCTGGTTCGGCCTGGCGACTTCCTGGCCTCCGTGGATCTCGAAGACGCCTATCTGCACGTCCCTGTTGCCGCTTCTCTCAGCGTTTCCTGAGGTTCGCTGTGGGAGATGACCATTTTCAGTTTTGCGTGCTTCCCTTCGGCCTCAGGTCCGCGCCCAGGGTTTTCACAAAGGTCCTGGCGCCTCTCATGGCTCTCCTTCATGCAGGGGGAGTTTTTGTTCATCCTTATCTAGACGACCTCTTGCTGCATGCTGCGGAGGAGTCTCTTTTGCTCACTCACATCGGGAGGGCCTTGGAGGTTCTTCAGGGGCACAGCTTTTTGGTGAACTGGGGAAAGTCTTCTTTGGTCCCCTCTCAAGACATGGTGTTCATCGGGGCTCGTTTTCAAACTTTGCTCGGCCATGTTACCTTGTCCGTCAAGCGCATGGTCTCTCTTCAGTCGCAGGTTCGGGCCTTGATGTCCCGGGAGGCTCCTCCGGCGGTCCAGTGGCTGCGGGTGCAGGGGCACTTGGCTTCCGTGGTGTTTCTGGTTCCCTGGGCTCGTTTTCATCTCCTCCGCCTGGCCAACTGGATCCTGTTGGGTTGGTCTCCGGGGTCTCAGAGTCTGCTGTCCCTGCTACCCATGACGGACCGGATCCGGGGGGAGCTATCCTGGTGGCTCAGCCGACGTCACCTTCTGGCCGGGGTTTCGCTGGCTCCTCCGGCTCCGCTTGTGGTGACTACGGACGCCAGCCTGTCCGGGTGGGGTGCTTGGCTGGGGTCGGATCAGGTTCAGGGGTGCTGGTCCCTGCTGGACTCCCGGAGGTCCTCCAACTGGCAGGAGTTGAGGGCAATTGGGCTTGCCATGGTGCACTTTCAGGACTCTCTACGGGGTCATTGGGTGTTGGTTCAGACGGACAATCTGGTGGCGAAGTCCTATGTCAACTGTCCGGGGGGGACCAGGTCCCGGTCCTTGAACTTGATTGCCAGCGTCCTCTTTCGGTGGGCTCAGGTCTGGGTGCTGGGTCTGTCGGCTCTCTACATTCGGGGGGTGGACAATGTGCGGGCGGATCTGTTGAGCAGGGACATTCCGTCATCTCGGGAGTTCTCTCTCCTTCTCGGTGTGTTCGTCCAGTTGGTGGGTCATTGGGGCCTCCCTGTGGTGGACCTGTTTGCGGATCCGGGGAATGCCAAAGTGGTCCGGTTCTGTTCTCTGGGCAGGTCTCCCGGGACTCTGGGGGTCGACGGCTTGACCTGTCCTTGGCCTCGGGGTCTGCTATACGCCTTCCCCCCCTTTCCGCTGCTCCGCTCCTTTCTGGTGCGGGTCCGCAGGTACTGTGCTCAGGTGTTGTTGGTGGCTCCTTGCTGGCCTCGGGTGAATTGGTTTCCTCTCCTGACCGAACTGTGTTGCGACCGGGAGTGGGTCGTTCCACTGGTTACGTCCCCTTTGGAGTTTCCGGCCCTTCCTCTGGGTTCTCTGCGGAGGTTACACCTGACGGCCTGGCGGTTGAACGGCAGGGCTTAGCTGGGTTGGGGGTTCCTGACCAGTTGGCAGTTACTTTGCAGGCTTCCCGTAGATCCTCTACTCTGCTGTCCTATGCTAGACATTGGCGGGTCTTTTCGGCCTGGTGTGCTGGTAAGGGTGTTGTCCCACGGTTGCTGACCTCTTTGTGGTGATGCAGTTCCTTCAGGATGGGGCTCTTCTGGGGTTGTCGGTGGCTTCTCTGCGGGTGCAGTGGGCGGCTATTCAGGCTTTTCGGTGCTCCTGGCGTAATTTGCGGGATGACGGGGCTCTTATGCCTCGTTTTTTTCAGGGTCTGTTAAATTTGTTTCCCCGCCCTGTTCGGTCCTTCCCTTCGTGGAATTTGCATTTGGTGTTGGATGTCCTGTCTGGTCCTCCCTTGAGCCCCTTGAGGGTCTTGAGTTGCGTCTCTTGACTTTTAAGACTTGTTTTTTGGTCGCTATCACCTCGGCGCGGCGCTTGGGGGAGTTGGGGGCCTTGTCTTATAAGTTTCCCTTCTGTAAGGTCTTTTCGGATCGGGTGGTTCTCGTTCCGGTTCCGTCCTTTGTCCCTAAAGTCAATTCGGCTTTTCACCTCAGTCAGGAGGTGATTTTGCCTGAATTCTGTCCTGCTCCTTCCTCGGCTGAGGATTGTCGCCTACATTGTTTGGATGTCCGTCGGGCTTTGCTGTGGTACTTGCAGGTTGTGGAGTCCTTCCAGGTGGGGGACTCTTTGTTTGTTAACTTCGGTCCGGCTCGGAAGCGTGTTAAGTCTTCCACGGCTACTTTGAGTTGTTGGATTCGGTCCACGGTCTTGATGGCTTACCATCTTAAAGGGGTGGATCCTCCTGTGGGGGTTCAGGGGCGTTCCACTCGCAGTATGGCGGCTACAGTGGCTGAGTTGCAGGGGGCTTCGGTGGTGGAAATCTGTAGGGCGGCGACGTGGTCTTCTCCCTCTACTTTTGTCCGTCACTATCGGATTGCGAGTCTGGAGCGTTTGGTTACTGTTCTGGGCCACAGGGTCTTGTCCTCTATGCGGGACCAGGGATGTTGATCTGATGTGTTTGGGGCACTGTATTACATTTTGGTGTTCTTTATCACTCAGTTGTCCGTCTCTGTTTTTCTTCTGCTTGCTATGTCCTCAAAGGTACTGAAGGAAGGCGAGGGAGGGACGGGAGGTAATGCGTCCATTTCTAACGATAATGGCATTACTCCTAGTCCTACTCCCTCGCCTTCCTTCGGGGACCCTCCCTCCCTCACGGTGCTGTTCAACTGAGTGCTAGCTCGGCTTGTTTACGTACAGGTGGAGGTGGGGGCTGGCAGAGTTTTTATGCTGGGGGTGGGTCTGGGTGGGAGGCGGGGCCTCAAAGGTACTGAAGGAAGGCGAGGGAGTAGGACTAGGAGTAATGCCATTATCGTTAGAAATGGACGCATTACCTATGTGTTATGGAGTATATGTATGTGGTGTGTAATGGTATTTTATGTAGTAGAATGGTATCTATAAAGCGACCATGGTAGTCCTGTATATTAACACAAATGGCCACATATGGATGAATGACAAAAGCAGACCAAACCTTTTCTTTTTCAAACACTGTTTCATGTTTTTTAAATTCAACATAAAGGAGACAAGTTAGGAGACTTAGTACAAGGTGCTGGTTTGCGGAAAAACGCTGCATCTAGGGCAGCTAGCTAAATAAAAACAAATTGTCAAGAGAAACCTAGTGCTTTCAATGAGAGGCAGACCTTGTGCATGTAAACAATCCACCCTATGTTCATGGCAGAAGGAAGCTGGTATTAACTTTTTTATGCGGCTCAACCTTTTGTGTGTGTGTTTTTTTTTTTTTAGGAGAAATACACTGCATTAGTTAGCCCAATACAGTCACCCACCAGGCATCTTCCCGTTCCAATATTATCTAATCACATTTGTAAATGCACGTAGTTTCTTTCAGCGCCCAGGAGAGAAACCTACATCGAGTTAAAGTTTGCCAGGTATCTTGCGAGTGCGCCCGCACTAAGCAGCCTCTCGCTCCTGGCTGGACACGGCACAAGTTTACCTATAGAGGTTATTAGGCAGGATTTACGACTGGACAACAAAAGCACGTGACTCCGAGCCAGCCGTACCCCATATATGGGCACCTACGTAGGAAAGAAGCAACTCCATGTCCCAGTCATTTCTATTAGTAATCATAAATTATGAAGGGTCTATAAACCCACAAAACGACCCAGAGCCACAAATCAAACACGTATCTCAAAAAACAAATTAACTTATTTGGATAACGGATTTTGTGGCCGCTATTCCGAACTCCAGCGTTACCAGATACACAATTGCAGAGACCCCAGCTCAGGGAGTGAGCCGTGAGTGATGCTATGCAGGCATGCCATGCAGGCATGCATTCCAGCCGCTATGGCTACAATGGCATGGATCTGAGAGTGGGGCGGGCAGCCTCCAACCACTTTGGTGCCAGTAAGAGGGCAAGAAATTACCAGGCAGCTGAGAGGTGTCACCTTCTGCCCTAGCCACGCAGACTGCTTGCACCTGCTAAGTGTATGGTATAATCTGGTCACAGCTTATTGATCCAGCGCGGTTAATATAAATTGCTCCTTAGGACACCAATCCATAAAAATAAAACACTTACGCAACTTTTGTCATTTAAAACTCATGTCGGTGGGGCCCATGACACCGCATACATACAGTAATTCAATCTCTGGATTAAACGCTAAGGAGAATGAGCTGCTGGACGAACGGGATACCTTGTTAAAATTGACAGAATAATAATCTATACATTATATACATTAACTTTGGATCCTGTCGGTTCCAAACATCAAGGTACTCCGCTATTCGGTCGATGGACCAACTAGTAGAATTAGTTGATGATGATTAAGACCAGCTCAATCACAATTAAAACCTTTAACATTTATTAATCATAAATCTATTAAAGAACCACAGACTCATTTTAGAGTTAGGATAAAAGTTTATCTAAAATTATTCAATCAAATAAGTGAAATTCTTTATTAAACAAACACATTTAAAATATCCATAAACATTTAAGAAAGGTTTTTAGGAAAAGTGAAAATTATGCATTACCCTTGGCCATGGGGCGATGACAAGAATGGTTCACCAAAGGAAGATGAACCGCAGATCACAGAATAGGACTCCCAAACTGACTGACTGTCCCGCTAACCTCCTCGGACGCACCTCCCGGGCAGAATTCCCGCAACGATCTCGTTCCTTCCCCAGTCAAAGTTCAAAGTCCAAAATGACAGAGTCTCTCGCAGCATCAAGGTGGAAAAATGAAAATAAGAAGCGGCACTCATAACGTAAGAGCAGACTCTCTTATACCCTATTCTCTGGCTCACTACACATATAAGTTGCAATCCTTATTGGCAAGAATCACGCTAATTGGTCCATTGGAGGGGTGGTGATGGTCACCTCATCGCCCTCCTTGTTCAAACTGGTTTGGGGACAATAAAGCACACAATAAGTCTCATGCTCATGGGGTCAAAAGTAGTCCAATTTGTTAATCCATTTTGTAGCGATCTTTGATGGTCACACATTTGTTCATCCATTGTCACTCGGTTCTTTCCCATCCATTCCCAGGAATACATGCTGAACACTTGGCACATTCTTCATTGCAGGTCAGATTGGCCTTGACATCTCTCACTCCGGGCACAGGCCGCATACACGTGACTGGAGCATTCGTACTGAGGTTGCGTGGGGGCCATTTTGGTTCAACACACACGATCTCGTCCTTTCCAGCGGCCATTTTAGAAGCATGGCCTAGCAGGCCCGAACTAAACTAATATAAAACAAACACAATTGAAATTAAAATATGGAAAATAAGCCTTTCTGTTTACCACCCGCCATTCTAATGACCAGTGTTCGATATTACATAGCGAAAGCGACATTAAAAGCCAATTTACTTGCCATCTGCATTCTTTGCCACAATACAAATTTACTACGCAACACAAATCATGCAATTTCACTCTAATCAGTACGCAAATCACAATACTAAGGTTAATTAACTTCACATTTGTAAATAGATTAGATTTTGCACAAATCAGCATATTACCCACGTGTAGTGTCTACTAAAAAGGTGTGTTTGTTGGTTAATTCATGCTTTTCAAATGGTTAGTATCATTAATTATTATGAGGTCATTACCTTTCGAGGGGTACAAAATTAGTTTGTTTACCCTGCTCCATCAATTCCCCCTTTGGTGATTTTTAACATCACCACAAAAACCTATCCCTACAAATTTATCAGATAAATGTTTCTTGTCCACTTGCATTTGTTAATTTAGACAACCGTGTTCTTTTCATCTTGTCTTTTAGACCTTTTGTGCATGTTCTCTTTAAACTCTTCCAATTCTATCTCTCCCATCTCCCGTTCTCTTTCTTTATTTTTCTCATTTTCTCTTTTTATTCCATTCTGTCTTTTTCTCCTTTTTAATACACACATATGCTAATCTTATAAATAGCATTATTACTATTACTACAGTCACTGGAATTAATATTTTCCCAATAAGAGAACTACCTATTTCGGTGAACCATTTCTTCATTGAAGAAAAACTCTTACCAAGTCTTTCCCAAGCACCTTCAACCTCCAGTGGGGCAATTTCTTTATGCAAATCAGTAATGTTCTTTATATACTTCTGTATATTCTCACTTTTGTCTGGAATGTAAGTGCAACAATGTTGTACCTTCAGCATTCCACAGACTCCCCCCTCTTTTGCCAAAAGAATGTCAAGGGCAAGTCGATTTTGCATTCCCATAGCTCTCATGGCAACCATTTCGGTATTTACCATCAAGAACCCTCCAGCAGTATTCGTTGATAAACGATCTACTACTGTAGACAATTTCCGAATCTTGTATGCATTCAAAGATATACCCACTGCTGGTATCAATGCTCCAAAAATGTCACCTATTATTTCTGAGAAGCTTTCTCTCCTCCTACGGGTTTATGGTTTACCTATCTCGTGTATTCCTTTCGTTCCTCTTTCCACATGAAAAATCTTTGGAAAGACCAGGCCTAGATAGCATGTTCCGTACCAATGGTCCAGCAACCTATAATAAGCTCTATTTCCGCAAATATAATAGATCCCTGGAAGTACTGGATCTTTTCCTCCTTTAAATCCCCATCCCCCTAGAATCTTGTATGTATCTCGGCACTCACTAGAACCCACGAAATAGTTATCATATATAGTGTTATCTCTACTAATACATAATTTTCCCTGTTGGGGCCAATCTAGAACCATAGCTGCATTTGTTTCCCCTTTGTCATAACTTCCCTCTTCAAACGCCCAAGGTGGGGTTTTTGTCTTTTCTCCTGCTGCCTTTCTTTGAAACTTAACCCTTCTGTCTTCTACCATGTCTAAGAAAACCTTTTCTTCTTTTCTTAACTCACAAGTAAGATTATGTCTAAGTACATATTCTAATGTTAATTCTTTCGTTTCTAAGAAAAATTCTCCAAAAACCTTTGCAACTTTCACCTTATTTAACTCAGGAATTACGGGAACTTTAGCAAAAACAGCATCTGTGTCAGTGTAATAATATTCTAATTTACCTATTTTGTAAAATAAGCTAGCTAAAACACTACAAGTTATTCCATACGTCAAAGGAAGGTGGTGATACATCACTCCTTCTGTTACAGACGCAGGTAACTGCATACAGACATAACAATCTCTCACATCCATTGTCTCCACATATTCGTATAAAAGTTTTGTGAAGACATTCTTGGAGAAGTCAGTTATTGACTTATCCCTATGAAAATCAGTACTATCTATTAATGTTGCAGTGTTCTTTATGTTAGATTTCTTGTCACTACTCGTGTCATTCATTATTACAGATGTATTTTCTACAACTAATCTAAGTGGAATTATTATTGCTAAAATAAACCAAATAAGCATCAGTAAACCTGTACAATAGAAACACATCCTACACCATCTACGTAAAAACTCACATCTAGATCTTCTATCCTCAGCGTCTACCATGTTGAAATACTTATCCAATTATATGTACAGAAATGTGTTTCCACACCTCAAATGACGTAGTGTTGATTAAGATCAACTGCCTTTTGGCACACCTGTCGGTTTTTTCAGAAATCTTTCTTTGACTTTATCAGCTTGTGTGTCTAGTCCGGTTTTCTCTCTTTGTCTTTCAGGTTTGGTGCAGTTCACTCTCACCCACTTGTTCACAGTCTTTGTCTGGGATTTCGGGACTGCTATCCATTTCTTTAATGTCGGTTAGGGCTATGTATAACCATTCAGGTGACTTGTATTTCAAGTTAGGTCTTTTCACTCTTTTTGGTCTCTGTAATTGTTTTTCACTTGTTCTTCTTTGTCCTTTCTGACTTGTTATTTCATTTACTTGTTCTGCATTGTCTTTGTTCAAATTTATTATTTTATATCTCAGTCTTTTCATTTCGTTGGGCCAATTGTCTCCTTTTCTTGGCCTTTTCAGTTGACTTTCTTTTTCTTCTCGTTCTGCTCTCCAAGTTCTCTTTCTTGGTCCTATTCTTTGCTTTCTTTCTTCTTCACTTTCTTCAGATTCTGTCTCAGACCTCACTTCACTTCCTCTAACTTTGAACTTTATGATCTCAGTCTCTTTATCTGAATCCGAATCTTCTGGTGTTTCTTCTGCCTGTAATTCTGAATCTAATCCTCCTCGTGTTTCTTCCGCAATTTCCCCAATTTCTCTATCTGAATCTAAATTTCCCTGTGTTTCTTCTGTTTGAAATTTTGAGTCTAAACCTCCTCGTGTTTCTTCCGCAACTTCCCCACTCTCTCTATCTGAATCTAAATTCTCTTGAGTTACTTCTATAATTTCAGGAGGAATCTCCCCAAAGCTTGTACTTGGCTGTTCAGCGTCACTTTTTATTAGTTCTGTTTCTCCTGTTTCAATATCAGTTCCTTTACTTTCGGATTCTTCCTTTTGTCTTTCACTGGATTCAGGTTGGTCTGATTCAGATGCCGAACTGGTATCTGATATTTCCAGATGTCGACTTACAGGTCGAGCTTCAAGATCTGGAACTCTAATCGTTTCAGTTTCTTCTTCAGTTGTCAAACTGGTACCTGATTCTTCCAGATGTCGACTTACAGGTCGAGCTTCAAGATCTGGAACTCTGATCGTTTCAGTTTCTGCTTCAGATGCTGAGCTGGTATCTGATATTTCCAGATGTCGACGTACAGGTCGAGCTTCAGGATCTGGAACTCTGATGGTATGACTGGCATGAACCCAATTTTTCACACCTGCACACTTTACAGCAGTTGTTGTCACCAGGATCACTTGACGTGGCTTATCCCAGCGAGGAACCAAGCAGTTTCTTCTTCTGTGGACTTTAATGCGGACCCAGTCTCCTGGACTCAAATCATGAGCTGGTTTTCTTTCAAGAGTGGTCGCATCCGGTCCAACCTGATGAAACACAGAATGCACCACATCAGCCAATCCTTTGCAATAGTCCAATACGATCATCAGTTATAGTCAGCAGTTTGTTGACAGGTACGTGTGCTTGTCTCATTGCTCGTCCCATGATTATTTCATGAGGACTCAGACCTGTCTTCCTGTCAGGTATGCTTCTGATGCTCATCAGCACCAATGGCAAGGCGTCGGGCCATTTGAGTCCTGTGGCTTGACACATTTTCCCTAACCTATACTTTATTGTACCATTTACTTGCTCTACCACTCCAGAAGCCTCTGGTCTGTAGGCACAGTGCAGTTTTTGTTGAATGTCAAGTGCTTCACATATCAGTTGGATTATTTCATTCTGGAAATGTGTTCCTCTATCTGTTTCGATCGTTACTGGAAAGCCATATCTAGGAATGAATTCTCTCAGCAGGAGCTTAGCCACAGTAACTCCATCATTCCTTCTTGTCGGATAGGCTTCCACCCAACGAGAAAACAAACAGACGACCACCAGGACATACCTCAATCTATTGCTTGGGGGCATTTCAATAAAATCTAGTTGCATTCTGGTAAAAGGACCTCCTTCACGTCCTATTGTTCCCAAACTCACTACTGTCTTCCTTCCAGGATTTATTTGTTGGCATATAAGACATCTTTGACAAAGGCTTTCAGCTATAGCCCTAAATTTTGGGTTATACCAGGTCTGTCTGAAAAGTCTGATCATGGCATCCCTACCAATGTGTGCCTGTCCATGGTACATCCGTGCCATGTTAGAGATCATGCTATCAGGCATAACTGGTCTTTCATCTCTATAAACCCAGACTTCATCTTCCTCTCTTTGTCTGCAACCTGCTTTTATCCAACCATCCTTTTCCTCATCATCTGCTTCTTCCTGCAATTGTTTTACCTCATCCTAGGTTTCAACTGTGTTAGTAAACAGCAAGGGACATGAAACATTCTCTCTTTCCCTTCTCCGATTCATTGAAGTCATGTTTCGGGCACAATATTGAGCTAATTCGTCAGCGAATTTGTTACCCACTGCAATATAGTCTGTTCCGTTTTTGTGTGCAGCGCATTTTACCACTGCAATCTGTTTAGGCAGCTGTATCGCCTCAAGCAACTTCTTCACAAACTCACCATTCCTAATAGGAGACCCTGCAGAAGTCAGGAATCCCCTCTGGGACCAGATCTGTCCAAAATCGTGGACCACTCCGAAGCCATACTGGCTATCCGTGATCACCGTAATTCGGAAGTTCTTTCCCAGTTTACACGCTCGAATCAGAGCAATCAGCTCAGCTACTTGAGCTGAACGTATTCCTCTCAAACAGGATGCTTCCATTATGGTTGCCACCGTACACACAGCATATGCAGCACTTAAAACTCCTTCACTTGTTCTCAGGCATGACCCGTCCACAAACATCACATAATCTGATTCTTTTAAGGGTTCATCTCTGATATCAGGGCGAGGCTTTGTGCAAAATTCAAGCACATCCAAACACTTATGATCAACATCATCTTTGACTTCTGCATTTACTTCATATGGCAGTGAAGTAGAAGGATTCACACTCGTGCATCTTACAATGGTTACATTGTCTGCACCCAAGATCACTTTTTCATACCTAGTCAGCCGACTATGTGTCATGAATTGGGTTTTTGTTCGGGTCAGAAGGATTTCCACGGAGTGTGGGACATATACTCTCAAAGGATATCCCATCACAATGCCTTCACTCTGTTCCAGACTCACACAAGTAGCAGCTACTGCTTTCAGACATCCAGGCAACGCCTTTGCTACCGGGTCTAAAACAGCCGAAAAATAGGCGATTGGTCGTTTCATTTTTCCATGCCTTTGCACTAATACTGAGAGTGCACATCCGTCTCTCTCGCTACAATACAGCTCAAATTCTTTTTCATAATCAGGCATTCCCAATGCTGGTGCCTCACACAAACTTGTTTTCAATTCCTTGAAAGCCTTCATTTCCTCCTCATCCAATTCAATCGGATCTTTGACATCCCTCTTTGTCAATCGCTGTAAAGGTTTCGCAATCAATAAAAATCCACTTATCCACTGTCGGCAATAACCAACCATTCCAAAAAACATTCTCACCTCTCTTTGTGTCATTGGGGCTCTCATTCCTTTGATAATCCTTATCCTTTCTATCGTCACCTTTCGCATCCCTTTCTCAATCTTATGACCTAGGTACTGTACTTCCTGTTGACAAAATTGCAGTTTTGATGGGGACACCTTATGTCCTCCTTCTGCCAAATGATTCAATAAAGCAATTGTGTCCGTAACACATGCTTCTCTGGTCTTTGATGCCACTAATAGGTCATCAATATATTGGACCATCACAGATTTTTCAGGCATTTTTAAATCTTCTAATGATTTCTTCAGAATCTGATTAAAGATTGAAGGACTTTCAGTATACCTTTGAGGAATTCGGCACGATGCCAAAATACGCTCTCCGAACCGGAACGCAAATAATGGCTGGCTGTCAGGGTGCAATGGAATAGAAAAGAATGCATGGCACAAATCAATAACTGTGTACCATTCTGCATCATGTGGAATTTGATACAGTATTACAGCGGGGTTTGGCACAATTGGGCAGCATGGAATAACAATCTTATTTACCTTTCTCAAGTCTTGTACTATCCTATATGTTCCATTTGGCTTTTTCAATCCCATTATAGGAGAATTACATGGGCTGCTCATTATTTCTCTCAAAATTCCTTGTTCAATCATCTTATTAACTACAGGTGTTATTCCTTCAATAATTTCTGGCGTTAATTTGTACTGCGGGGTATTTGGGTAATTTGTTCCTTCTCTTACAGTAATTTTTACAGGATCAACTCCTCTCATTAGTCCAATATCTTCGCCTGTGAAATCCCATACATCAGACCTGACTATTCCTTTCAATTCAATCGGGATTTTCTCCGCATCAAACACAGAAAACATGTCATTCACTCCTGGTTCTAGTTCTGCCATTGTCATTTTATACAGGACATCCTTATCTGGTGTCTGGAAAGCAATACCATCTGGGGTACAGTAGATGGTACAATTCATTTTGCAAAGTAGATCGCGTCCTAATAAATTTACAGGACTGCAATCACACACCACAAAGCGATGCATCTCTTTGAATGGTCCGATTTCCACCTCTATTGGTTTTGTAAGAGGGGTTTTAATCTGCCTGTTCGAAACACCTACAACTTGGATATTTTCTCCTGAGAGAGGAAGGTTTGGAATTTCCACTGATCTAACAGTAGAACGGGTAGCTCCAGTGTCCACAAGGAATGTAACATTTACACCATTCACTTTTCCATCCACAAATGGACCCGACTGATCTACCTCTAGAGTTGCGCCAAGCACGCACTCTTCTTCCTCTCCTAGGCACCGTCATAAGCTTTCATCCGATTCATCTCCATCCTGCCGTAACCAATACTGCGAAACTGCAGCTGCGCGCGGCAATTTTGTTACCTGCTCTCCTCCGTAGAATCCTGCCTCTGCACTGTATCTCTGAGGATTTACACTCTTTGGAAGAGGTGGTTGCGGCACCTGACACTGTTGAGTAACTACCTGCGGCTGTTGCAGCTGTTGGTAACTCACCTCATTCTGCACCTGTGGATTCAATGATTGATTTTCTGCATTAGCTTTCGGAGGAAATTTACACTCGTTTCTCCAGTGCCCTAATTTTCCGCAATTATGACATGGCCATTTCTTTTTAGCCTCTTCTATACTCATTTGACCTTTTCCCTTACCAATATTCGGTTTGGACTTAGTCTGCCCTGCATCACTAGACTGATTATTCATCTGAGCTTCTTGCTTTTCTGCAACCTTTACTTGTGCCCACATTGCCTTTTCCTTGAGTTTACGCTGTCTACATTCAATATCGTCACTACAATATTTTGCATACCTTAATACTTCATCTACTGTGCTATTCTGCCAACACAACATATGCTGCTTAATCATTTCACTTATCTCAGGTCTCAAGCCATACACAAATCTATACACAAAATGACTCATGTCTTTTTCACTCAAGTTCTCGTAACCACTATACTGTTTAAAAACCAACAATAATCTCTCATAGTAGGCATGTACAGATTCCTTACTCTCCTGAGTTGTTCTATCAATCTTCACCCAATCCGTTTCTTTTGGTGGGATTTTATTTTTCGGAAACGTGATTGCCTGTTCATATTTTCTCATTATTTCTGAACCTGGGGCTCCCGTTTTTGCATCTCTAGGATATTCTTCCTTCGGCCAGTCAATTGTAATTTTACACTCTGTCCATAAATCTGCTGGAACAACAATCTCAAACAGTCCATCCAAATCTTCCCACAATAGTTTTGAAACTTTTACAAACCTTTCTACCTGTCTATACCATTCCACAGGCTTCTCTCTCAATCTTGGAAAGTCATTTGTAAATGACAATATATCTTGTCTGGACCATGGGACATGTACATAACTTCCTCCTGGAGTTTCCCTCATTGGACACTCCATTACTATCGGTTCTTTCTCTTTCACCGGAAAAGCCAATGAAGCTTTATCAGTCGTTCCCTCCTTTCTTCTTATCCACCTGCTTCGCCACCTGTCAACATCTCCCCATTTTCTCAATAACACAATCAGTTCCTTTATCTGTGTTAACCGTCCTGAAGTGTTCAGATTTTCTATATCCTTTTCACTAAAAATTACCCTTTACGGTTTCTGCAATCCTCTGATTTTCCCAAACTCTACTCCTAGTTTGTTTGCTGTTTCTTCCAATTTTTCATGCAAGTTCCTAGCTCTCCAAGTAACGCTTTTACACATAAACATTAACTCGTCATCTTGATAGGATTTCAATCGATCTGTACCAATAGTTCCTAGAATCAATTCTTCCATGTCTATTTTTAATCTGACCACATCCAACAGTTGTGGTTCAGCATCCTTTTTCTGCAAGCTCCTCACCCAATCATTTAATTCCTCCGCAGTCGGACCCACAGGGGTTTTGTTTATTTCTGCCCAACTTGTACTTCTCTCTGGGGTTTCAGTTGCTGACTCGGCTCCCATAGGAATCCTATTTATCTGACTCATTAATTGTCAAATTTTCAGGCGGACTTGACCTACAAGGACCAACAGAATCTTCTTTCTCTCTATTTTCTGGAATCATCCCTTCTCTTACTCTTTGCATACTGGAATTAAATGGGATTGTTAAGGAGTGTTCATCTATCCTTTGGTTTTCAAATACTGGGATTACTGGTCCTATAGTTACTGGCACAGTCACGGCTTCCATATTCTTTGTTAGTTCTCTTATCTTTTCAGTCAATTCTTTTGTGGTTCTGGCTAATTCAGCTGTATTACCATTATCATGTTTCACAGTCTGTGGTGTTTCTGGTTTACTAAATGGACTATTCATTTCAGACATTTGTTCGGGACTTTGATTTATTACAGTTCTCATTGGCGGTGCATTTGGTGTCACCACCGCAGAATTCTGTTGATATGGAGGGGTCTTTTATTTAAAATATCCTCCAGCAGCTCATCCTCTGTGTCGCTAACTCCATACCCATACCTCTCTGTTACTGCATGCTTCTTTTTCTCTGTACACTTTCTCCCTGTAATTTCTTCAACTGTTCTGACAGGAAACAAACCATCCGTCATGTTAGCATACTGCCATCGTCTCATCCTATCTTCATGATTCAATCCCCATACTCTTCCATGGACTAAACTATAATTCTTTGCACCTCTGTGTCTTTCCCTTTCATATATCTCATCTTCCCATTCACCTAAGGCTTCGAACTGTGTCGGTCTAGGTCTTGGTTCAAGTTTCATCATCTTTTCTCTCAAATTTCGAAGTACAGCTGTGCTAAACGAACCATTTTCTGGAAATGCCAATACTCCATCGCCTTGGGTATATTTCGCCCAATTTTCCAACCAAATACAGGTATGATAGCCATATTTCAACATCATATGAGATTGCTGGCGTTTTCGGCGGAGGAAGTTCTTCTCCTTCCCTAGTCACAACCTTTTTGTCTTTCTTGAAAAAGTTTTTAATCTTCGCAAACCATGACGGTTTTTCTCTACCATATTCATAATAATCCATATTTCACTGTTCTTTTTCCCAAAACAAATACACGCAATTCTTCACCACTCTGTTCTTTCTACTGCTCGGCTATTCGGACCTATCCCAGCGCGTCTCACACCAACGCACCAATCCGAAAGCTTTACATCACTCTCACACTAACCAATACCAGTGCGTCTTCACACTAATGCACCAATCAGGAAACTCTTCGCTCTTTCACAACTGGCCAATACCAGCGCGGTTTCTGTTGACGTCAGTTCTACTCCTGTTTCTACTGACCCCTCCTTTACAAAAATTATCGGCAGTTTTCTTAACTTTTCTTTTCAACTAAAATGGATTAGTTACAACGTAAAACACATTACCATTGTCTGTTTCTCTAACCAAAGAGATAGTTTGATCTAATTCACAAGAATACTGTTTCGTTCGATAAGTGTAGCACTTCTCTTTACCTTACCCTTCTCTCAAGCAAGAGGTAAACCCGTTTCTCTGGGGTTAAAACACATGTGGAGACTAAACTGCTCCTGAGAATTAAGGCAAAAGTTTCACGAGAAAACCTGTTGCTATTTCACTCAAATACAATTCATGCGTGAAATGTCCCTAACATAACACAATCCTGTGTTATCACCAATTTGAAATCAGACAATGCACAATTCCGTGTGACTTCTCTTGCCACACGTGTCCACTTCCTACTTCCCGGAAGCTTCAAAATTCCGACTTACACATAACGTAATACAAACTCGACATAAAGTGTTATACATGAAAAATCAATAAATCAGTAATCAATAATCACCAAACTAGTCTATAGAAACCATAACCCTGCTACCAAGAAATATGATCCAGCGCGGCTAATATAAATTGCTCCTTAGGACACCAATCCAGAAAAATAAAACACTTACGCAACTTTTGTCATTTAAAACTCACGTCGGTGGGGCCCATGACACCGCATACATACATTCATTCAATCTCTGGATTAAATGCTAAGGAGAATGAGCTGCTGGACGAACGGGATACCTTGTTAAAATTGACAGAATAATAATCTATACATTATATACATTAACTTTGGATCCTGTCGGTTCCAAACATCAAGGTACTCCGCTATTCGGTCGATGGACCAACTAGTAGAATTAGTTGATGGTGATTAAGACCAGCTCAATCACAATTAAAACCTTTAACATTTATTAATCATAAATCTATTAAAGAACCACAGACTCATTTTAGAGTTAGGATAAAAGTTTATCTAAAATTATTCAATCAAATAAGTGAAATTCTTTATTAAACAAACACATTTTAAATATTCATAAACATTTAAGAAAGGTTTTTAGGAAAAGTGAAAATTATGCATTACCCTCGGCCATGGGGCGATGACAAGAATGGTTCACCAAAGGAAGATGAACCGCAGATCACAGAATAGGACTCCCAAACTGACTGACTGTCCCGCTAACCTCCTCGGACGCACCTCCCGGGCAGAATTCCCGCAACGATCTCGTTCCTTCCCCAGTCCCCAGAGCAAGACCACTGACTCATTGTCAGTGAAATTGCTCTCCCACCCTCGCAGCTCCACCATTAAGTGGGGCTTGCCCCTGCACTCTCGAGTGTTGGTGATCGAGGCCCTCCTCCACCCGCAGGTTTCCCTGCGCCTCATCCCTGGTGGTCCAGTGGACCTCTGTCTCCTTCCTCTAACTCTGCTCTTTCACTCGTTTTTCTACCTTTTATCTTTCACCTTTCTGCACTTTTCTGCATCTCTGCTCTTTTGTGCCTTATTTCTGCTCATTTTCCCTTCCTCTCGCTCTGCCCTTTCACTTGTTTTCACTCGTTTTTCTACCCTCTTTTATCTTTCACCTTTCTGCACTTTTCTGCATCTCTGCTCTTTTGTGCCTTATTTCTGCTCATTTTCCCTTCCTCTCGCTCTGCCCTTTCACTCGTTTTCACTCGTTTTTCTACCCTCTTTTATCTTTCACCTTTCTGCATCTCTGCTCTTTTGTGCCTTATTTCTGCCTATTTTCCCTTTTTTCTTTATCCCTTATTTCCTCCCTTTAGCTTTCCCCGCCGCTGCTGCCCCTGCGGCCCCTCCCCCCTCCAACGCGACTGGCCCAATCCAGCTCCCTCCCCGCTCCCACCTCCCAGCTGTCCAGCCCTCCCCGACCCCTACTTAATGGCGGCCACTGCGGGGACAGGCGAGCAAGACCACTGACTCATTGTCAGTGAAATTGCTCTCCCACCCTCGCAGCTCCACCATTAAGTGAGGCCTGTCCCTGCCCCTGCACTCTCAAGTGTTGGTGATCGAGGCCCTCCTCCACCCGCAGGTTTCCCTGCGCCTCATCCCTGGTGGTCCAGTGGACCTCTGTCTCCTTCCTCTAACTCTGCTCTTTCACTCGTTTTTCTACCTTTTATCTTTCACCTTTCTGCATCTCTGCTCTTTTGTGCCTTATTTCTGCCTATTTTCCCTTTTTTCTTTATCCCTTATTTCCTCCCTTTACCTTTCCCCGCCGCTGCTGCCCCCGCGGCCCCTCCCCCCCCAGCGCGACCGGCCCAATCCAGCTCCCCTCCCCGCTCCCACCTCCCAGCTGTCCAGCCCTCCCCGACCCCTACTTAATGGCGGCCACTGCGGGGACAGGCGAGCAAGACCACTGACTCATTGTCAGTGAAATTGCTCTCCACCCTCGCAGCTCCACCATTAAGTGAGGCCTGTCCCTGCCCCTGCACTCTCAAGTGTTGGTGATCGAGGCCCTCCTCCACCCGCAGGTTTCCTGCGCCTCATCCCTGGTGGTCCAGTGGACCTCTGTCTCCTTCCTCTAACTCTGCTCTTTCACTCGTTTTTCTACCTTTTATCTTTCACCTTTCTGCACTTTTCTGCATCTCTGCTCTTTTGTGCCTTATTTCTGCTCATTTTCCCTTCCTCTCGCTCTGCCCTTTCACTTGTTTTCACTCGTTTTTCTACCCTCTTTTATCTTTCATCTTTCTGCACTTTTCTGCATCTCTGCTCTTTTGTGCCTTATTTCTGCTCATTTTCCCTTCCTCTCGCTCTGCCCTTTCACTAGTTTTCACTCGTTTTTCTACCCTCTTTTATCTTTCACCTTTCTGCATCTCTGCTCTTTTGTGCCTTATTTCTGCCTATTTTCCCTTTTTTCTTTATCCCTTATTTCCTCCCTTTACCTTTCCCCGCCGCTGCTGCCCCCGCGGCCCCTCCCCCCCAGCGCTACCGGCCCAATCCAGCTCCCCTCCCCGCTCCCGCCTCCCAGCTGTCCAGCCCTCCCCGACCCCTACTTAATGGCGGTCGCAGGTTGCGGGCGCGCCGCTGGCGAGCCTTAGGCGCGTCAAAGGCAAGCCCGTCTGCGCCCGTCCGCGACCAAACCGCGACCAGCGCCAGGAACCCTGGACCTCCGCCCCACCAACGCTACGACCCAGCAGCACTCCACGCACTCATCCCAGGCCGCAACAACAACTGCAAGCTAGCATCACCAGCCGACTCCCACGGACCCTTCAGCTGTCATCGCTGCCGGCACACCTGCAGCACCGCCAAGAACACGGATCCAGCACAACCCGCCCACAAGAACACAACCGAATCGAAGACCCTGCAATGCATCCTCCTCAACATCCGATCCCTCCACAAACACGCCACAGAAATCTGGGACCTCCTCGACAGCACCACCCCGGACGTAGTGTTCTTCACCGAAACCTGGACCAACACCACCTCGGGACCGGACATCGCCATCGCCATCCCCCAAGGATGCAAGATCTCCAGGAAGGACCGCCCCACCCGCCCAGGAGGAGGAATCGCCATCGTCCACAAATCCAGCCTCCACCTGAGCACACTCCCTGACGAGCCCACAGAACTGATGGAACACCTTCACTTCAAGATACTGGCCAGCCCCACCGCCACCCTCCGAGGAACCCTCATCTACCGACCCCCTGGACCCCGCGGACCCTTCGCCAACTCCATCACGGACATTATCTCCCCGCAGGCCATCGCATCCACCAACTACACCCTGCTGGGAGACCTCAACTTTCACCTCGACAACCAACTGGACCCCAACACCACATCCCTCCTGGACAACCTCCACAACATTGGACTGCGCCAGATCGTGACCGAGCCCACGCACTCAGCAGGACACACCCTCGACCCCCTCTGCACTACAGGAAACTCCATCACCTTCAGCCACACCACCGAACTCCCATGGACCGACTATCGTTGCGTCCACTTCACCTTCAGAACACCCACCATCCACAGACACCAGCACCTGCTTCCACGAAGAAACTGGACCAAAATCACCGACGACCAGCTCACCTCCTCACTCAACAACTCCACCCCAACCATCGCGGAAAACGACGACCCCAACACCGCAGCCCGAACCCTGCATAGATGGATCTCGGACAGCACCAACACCATAGCTCCCCTCAAGAAAAACAACAATACCCGCGCCAAGAAAGCCAGATGGTTTACCACCGAACTTCGAAAGTCCAGAAGCACATGCCGCCGCCTCGAAAAGACCTGGAGGAACACCAAATCCACAGAAGCCCACGACAACTTCAGAGCCGCCACCAACGCCCACCATCAACTCATCAGAGAAACGAGGAAAAAGCGATTGAAGACAGAATCTCCACCCACGCGCACAACAGCAAGGAACTCTTCAGCATCATCAAGGAGTTCGCCCAACCCACTAGCGAGTCTACCGACATCCCTCCCTCACAAGACCTCTGCGACAAACTCAGCACCTTTTTCCACCACAAAATCAAGAGCATCTACGACAACTTTGGCGAAGACAACCAACACACTGAACCCTCACCAACCACCCCCGACACCCGGAAACCAGCGATTGACGACTGGACAGCCCTCACCACCGAAGACACACTGAAGACAATGAAGTCAATCCACTCAGGGGCCCCCACGGACCCCTGCCCCCACCACATCTTCAACAGAGCCGCCGACACCATTGCACCCATGCTCCGCCACACCATCAACCGCTCCCTGGCGACCGCCTGCGATTCCCCGACGACTGGAAACACGCCGAGGTCAACCCCCTCCTAAAGAAACCCTCAGCGGACCCCACCAACCTCAAAAACTACAGACCCATCTCCCTGCTCCCGTTCCCAGCGAAAGTCATCGAGAAAGCCATCAACATCCAACTCGCCACATTCATTGAAGAACACAACATCCTCGACTCCTCCCAATCCGGCTTCAGAAAAAACCACAGTACGGAAACCGCCCTCCTCGCCGCAACAGACGACATCCGCACCCTACTGGACAAAGGAGAAACAGTAGCCCTCATTCTCCTCGACCTATCAGCGGCGTTCGACACAGTCTCCCACCGCACCCTAATACGCAGACTCTACGACGCAGGAATCCAGGACAAGGCCCTCGACTGGATCCGCTCCTTCCTCTCCGGCAGGACGCAGCGGGTCAGACTCCCCCTTTCCTCTCGGACCCCACACCTACCACCTGCGGAGTCCCCCAGGGCTCCTCCCTCAGCCCGACGGCTCTTCAACGTCTACATGGCTCCACTCGCCCCCATCGTCAGAACCCTACGGACTCAACACCGTGTCATACGCAGACGACACCCAGCTCATCCTCTCCCTATCCAACGAGCCCAACACCGCCAGACGCAACTTTCGAGAAGGCATGGAAGCCGTCACCAAATGGATGAAAAACAGCTGCCTACAACTAAACACCAACAAAACAGAAGTACTCATCATGGGCCCAAACCCCGATGCCTGGAGCGACACCTGGTGGCCCCCCGCCCTCGGAAACCCGCCAACCCCCACGGACCACGCACGCAACCTGGGAATCATCCTGGACTCCGAGCTCAAAATGGACCGCCAGATCAACTCTGTCTCGTCTTCCTGCTTCCACACCCTCCGCCTCCTTCGTAAGACCTTCAAATGGATCCCCCTCGAACACCGAAAGACCGTCACTCACGCCCTGGTCACCAGCAGACTCGACTATGGCAACGCACTCTACGCCGGAATAAACAAAAACCTCACCCGCAAGCTACAGAACATCCAGAACGCCGCCGCAAGACTGGTCCTCAACCTGCCAAAACACTGCCACATCTCCCAGCACCTGCGCACACTCCACTGGCTCCCTGTCGAGGCGAGAATCACCTTCAAGATGCTCACCCATGCACACAAGGCCCTCCACGGCACCGGACCAGCATACCTGAACAGCCGACTCAAATTCCACGCACCCCAAAGGACCCTACGATCAGCCCAGCTCTCCTACGCCGTGGTCCCCCGCACCAGAAAGACCAGATCGGGAGGCCGCTCCTTCTCCTTCCTCGCGGCCAAAGCATGGAACGCCCTTCCGCTCCACCTCAGACAGACAACATCGCTCCCCATCTTCGCAAGAAACCTCAAAACCTGGCTCTTCGACAGACCCCCTCCTTGATGGATGGAACCTGCACCCCCGCCACCCCCCTAGCGCCTTGAGACCCTTACGGGTGAGTAGTCGCGCTTTAACAAACCCCTGATTGATTGAGTCAAAGTTCAAAGTCCAAAATGACAGAGTCTCTCGCAGCATCAAGGTGGAAAAATGAAAATAAGAAGCGGCCCTCATAACGTAAGAGCAGACTCTCTTATACCCTATTCTCTGGCTCACTACACATAAAAGTTGCAATCCTTAGGGGCAAGAATCACGCTAATTGGTCCATTGGAGGGGTGGTGATGGTCACCTCATCGCCCTCCTTGTTCAAACTGGTTTGGGGACAATAAAGCACACAATAAGTCTCATGCTCATGGGGTCAAAAGTAGTCCAATTTGTTAATCCATTTTGTAGCGATCTTTGATGGTCACACATTTGTTCATCCATTGTCACTCGGTTCTTTCCCATCCATTCCCAGGAATACATGCTGAACACTTGGCACATTCTTCATTGCAGGTCAGATTGGCCTTGACATCTCTCACTCCGGGCACAGGCCGCATTCACGTGACTGGAGCATTCGTACTGAGGCTGCGTGGGGGCCATCTTGGTTCAACACACGCGATCTCGTCCTTTCCAGCGGCCATTTTAGAAGCATGGCCTAGCAGGCCCGAACTAAACTAATATAAAACAAACCCAATTGAAATTAAAATATGGAAAATAAGCCTTTCTGTTTACCACCCGCCATTCTAATGACCAGTGTTAGATATTACATAGCGAAAGTGACATTTAAAGCCATTTTAGTTACCATCTGCATTCTTTGCCACAATACAAATTTACTACGCAACACAAATCATGCAATTTCACTCTAATCAGTACGCAAATCACAATACTAAGGTTAATTATCTTCACATTTGTAAATAGATTAGATTTTGCACAAATCAGCATATTACCCACGTGTAGTGTCTACTAAAAAGGTGTGTTTGTTGGTTAATTCATGCTTTTCAAACGGTTAGTATCATTAATTATTATGAGGTCATTACCTTTCGAGGGGTACAAATTATTTTGTTTACCCTGCTCCATCAGTATTTTTAAAACCCCTTCCCACTGATAGCCGCCCATTTATTTGTGAGAAAGGCTCCATAGGGGGTCAGCTATAAATCTCTTATCTGAGGAAAACCAGAAATTGTTCACTTTATTAAACCTTCTGTGCCTAATGAACTGCATATGTGCCACTTCTTGTACCTTGAAGCTGGGTATAAAGAATCCCAGCAGAAAACAAACCTGTGTTAACAGCAAATTTGACTATTCACAAAATACACCCAGCCTAATCTGTTTTCGCTGTAAACAAAGGATAAAGACACACTGCCACATTCCACATCTGTTTAAAAACAATGTCCCTTTCAGCCATTTTGGGGCTCAATTGATATGCAGAAAACGTGTGTCGTATCGCTAAATACTGGGCTTAAATCAAAATATGCATTCTGTTGTTAAAAAACATACAATTGTTATTTTAAAAAAAAGAAGAAAACGAGTGCTTTATATTAAGTAAAACAGCCATAAAATTATTTTTTACATTCCACTTGTGATCAGAGAGACTATACGGGAGAGTAGGGGAATGGTTTTTTTAAAGTGGCAATATGGGGAGATTTGAGAGCACAGGTTTCATTCGGAGCAGGGCACGTAATACAAAAAATAGTAGGGGCATTAATTAGTATATGCAATTTACAATAATGTCACAGGTAGTGATGTCACAATAAGTGAGATCACAGGAAGCAATGCCATGCCCATGTATTATTCCTCAGTTAAAATGGAATAGGCCTGTTGTACATAAACAAGCCTCTAAAATAATTATACATAAGTGTAAAAACTTTTTTTGGGGTTTATTTTTTCTGCAAATCCAAGTGCACTCACAGCATTAAAGAGATCATAAGGGGCCCACCGGTTAACTGGATATAGGAATGCCATGTAAACAAGGTCAAGGGATAAATATAACAAATGCAGGTACAAAGAGGCTGAATTACACCATGAGGAGTATCCAGTTCTGCAACTACGCTTGTAGAATTCAGACCTTTGGAAGCCTGCGCTGCTGAATGTATCCATTGACAAATATGGGGGGTGACTTTTAAAAGTGAGAAAGCTAAAAGAACACCAATTTTGTATAAAAGTCTCCTGCAAAAACATGGAGTTCCAGCTATGACACATCCTTAACAGTAGGGAAGGATTAGACTTTTTTTTCCACTGTTAAATCCAATATAAGCCAAAAATCTGGAACTGATGGGAAGTGGAAACGTGCCTTACCTCCCACTTCCCCGACACCTATTACAATCTGGCTGCTTCTGTCCTCTTTTTCATCTGTAACCGACAGAGGAAAGGAATCCAGTAAACGTGGTTATACTGACCCAAACTGACAGTTTAAGTCAAATTAACAAACTAGTGTCCAGTTAGAGATATGACCTGCCCTGGAAAAGGCCCTATTCTCTGAAGTAAACACGTACACCCCAGAATGGATTATCCATCCTTTACCGAAGTTGTGGTCCAGCTACAGGTGGGCTGCTCGACCCCAAGCTGTCCAGGCTAGAAATCACTGCATATTGCCGGTTCATGCTGCCCGTAGTGGCCAGGGCGCACTTGAGTACTGTAGCTAGAGAGGTCCCATCTCTGGCACTGCAAAGGGGACTTCACCAGTAGGAGGCACCCGCAGCACAGCCCGTGGGCAAGGTCAGTGATGGTGCCTTACTATTTAAGCAGAGGATGTGGGCACGAGCTGTGATTTTTAGGTCGAGCCTATACAGCGCTTGCGCTGTAAGGCGATCTGTTGTAGGTACTTTGTGGAGGTCTGACTCCTCCCATGCTTTGGATAGGCTGTTGAGTGTGTCCTTAAAAAATCGTGGCCTGCAAATGGCTACTGGTGGGTGCAGGTCCCGCCTTTTCTGGCAAGTTAACTCCCATGGAGTATTGCCGGGGGAACGAGCAGGGACGCGCACAATGCTTGCGTGCTGATTACCAGGAAGCACTGCTGAGACTTTTTAACCCCTCCCAGCCCGGCACACACTTCAGCTTCTTCCCTGTCTGTAGCTTTTTTTTCCTTCACAAATGTTATCTTTATTGTTTTTTTTAAATTTATTTTCAGCGCACGCACACCACTGGTTTTACCTGGCGGCCAGTTCATGGGCCATGCGCATACGTTTTATTTTTTTTTGACCCCAGAGGAATTCCATGAAAGAAACGCCTCAACTGCACACTGGGACACGTTCACTATTAATTTGGTGCGCGAGGGAAGTCAAAAGCTCCTCACATGATGCAGCTTTTCTTTACTCTCAAAGTTCCCGTAGGAAACGAGATACGTGGGGCTGGACAGGCTTCGCTCTCTGGCAGCCGTCTTATGAAAGAGAATGGTGTGTGTGTGTGCTGGTCGCTACTCTTTCACCAAGGAGTTAGCTTGCAAGAACCAGTAGAAGCCATGAGCCCTGCTCGCCGCTTGCGCAGCAGAGGTCTGGGCCTACGCGCCTTCGGCCTCTTCCTGCTGCTGTGCGGGGCTGTTCACCTGATCTGCAGAGCAGCCTCACCTGTCTTTCAGAGCAGGACTCGACGAGATGCAGGTGGGTTTGAGTTTCAGGGGCGCTTGCTACTGCACAGGAGCTTGCAGGTAATTGAAGCCAACTGGTCACTGAGATTTCACAGACTTCAGCAGTGGAATTGGTGATGCTTATTCCATTTCATGAAGTCACAGTTTGTTTGTTTTTCTTATTTCCCTCCACGACACAGAAGACTTTGTTCAGCTTTCTCTCATGCATAACGTGCACAGCAACTTCACAGACTTTCGTGAGGAAAAAAACGAAAGGCACTGGAAATCGGAAGCCTTTGAAACCAAGTCAACTGTTTTGGTATGTGAAACTTTGATGTCGTAGTCTTTTCAGGAGATATACGGGAAGGATACGGGTGCGAAGGCAGTACCGGCAGCTGTAGGCTGTCCAGTTCCATGCATGAGTAGCTCATGCATTTCAAGTTTTTCAGTTGCATGCTTTGATCTGTAGTCCTGTATAACCCATTATACAGCCAGGACTTCAAATCCCAGAATTCAATGAAAATTCCTGGACTGAACTTACTCATGCCCAATACTAGTAGCTTGAGAGCTCTACAGACAGTTCCTGCGTATTTACATGTTGACTCGGGGAAATCAGAGGCTTATCTACTAACCATGTATCAGTTGCAGTCACTGGACCTCAATTATACTTGTTCTCTACTACCAAACTGTGCATAGAGGGGTCAATATAATGTGCTCGCCTGGGGTCCTATGGTACACTTGCTATGTCATTGCAGAAATTAAAAACACAATTTGCAGACATATCGTTTCCATTGGTCGTCTTTCTTGCAGTCTTTGTTGTAAGTTGGGAGCTGCCCTGAGCTGTGTCGGGCCGTTCTTGACTTGTTTTTGATGCCTCTGCCAGTTTCTACGGCTACCCAGTCCAGATCCAGCAGCATTATATCGCCTACTGGGCGATGTGTGGTGACCTATAGTTTCGAGCCAGTCCCATGCCTCTTCCACTGCATTAAAGAAGTGAGTGGAGCCATCTCTGACCAATCGGAGGCAAGCTGGGAACAGGAGTATTTATTTTATATCTAGCTCTCGCATTCGTTTTTTTACTGCCATGAACGTGCTTCTCTGCTTCTGTACCCCGATGGAGTAATCTGGAAAGAATAGAACTGCGGAATTGTCAACTCTGACCTCTTCCATCTTGCTCAACTCACGAAGTACCGCATCTCAGTCCTTATAGTTTAGAAGGCGGAACAAGAATGGACGGGGACCAGTGCCCGGTGGCGGGCGGCCCAACGGGACCCTGTGTGCTCTTTCCACTGCGAAAAAGGGGGAGAGCAAGTTGGGTGGCATCAAGGACTGCAGCAAGGTCTCTGTGTAGGCCACCGCGTCTCGCCCCTCCGATCCCTCGGGTAGGCCCACCACTCAGACGTTGTTGCAGCAAGAGCGCCCTTCCGCATCGTCCACCCTGCACTCCAGCATACGTACTCTCTCCGCAAGCTCCCGCACCTCAGTGGTCGAAGCCTTAGTAGTTGGGAGGATCTCTTCGAGTTCCGCTTCCATTTCATCTACTCTTTCAGTTAATTTGCGGTGGTCCGCATGTAGCAGTGTGAAATCCGTCGTGATCTTATCTATACATCCCTTCAGGGATGTGCGAGTTTGCGTGAGAGAGACGCCTATCTGTGTCACCGCCTGGAGTACAGAGTCTATTTTAGATCCCAGCGTGGAGTTCCCCGAGGCCTCCTCAGACTCATTTTCTTGCACTGGCTGCTTGGGAGGTGCTGCAGTCTGCGCACCCGGTACGTGTGACACGGTATGTTGTCTGTTTATTGTTAATGCCAATCGTGTATGGACTAGGGTCATGTGTTGCGTCAGCGCCTGGCAAGACACTATTTCTCCTTTCTAGTTCTCTGGTCGCCTTAGTTTATTGATATAGCCTCTCTGTGACTTTTGGCGAAATTGCGTGCCACTTTCTGATTGCATATGTGGTTATGGGCTGCTCCTGGTATCGTGGTCCCCTCACTGGGCCACTGGGTCTTTAGGGCTATCACAATCTCCTAGCCTCCACAAGTCGTTTGCACTAATAGCAGAGGGCTTCTCCACGTTCCAGTCTTCACATGCTCTCGCTTACCCCCCACTACCTATTTTGCGTGGTTTGGGGAGCGTGTTTCACGGGTTCCCCTCACCGTGCGGGCCTGAATTCGATATATCCCCCGGGTTCCCGCAGGTATCCTAGACGGAGGCCCGCCGAATGCAGTCCAGCCTGCGGAGCCCTGTGACCACGTACCCACGCGATCGAAGTGAGTGTTGTGCGGCTGGGTCCCGGGGGCTGTACGGAGCCCAGGCCCAGCGGCAATTAGCGACTGACAGGACCAATTAGGAAAAAGGGAACTGCAGGCATACACAATGAAGGGGCCATAGGCAGCGGGGGCAACAGACCCACATACGGAGGCTGCTCTGTGGGATCAACACAAAGAACCCGTGCAGAAGGCAGCCAGGCATGCTGCCACAGCCCAGGTACAGTAGACTCTGGGGAGAAGAGTACCGGCGTGGCCCAGACTGAGGCGCACAGAGGCTGCGTGGAACATACTGTGTAGGCCTGGAGGCTAGATCGTGCCCGGACCCGACTCGAGTTAGTGCGCAATAGATGGCAAGCGCGCAGGAGGTGGAGAGAGGCGGCAGTACCGACCCAGGAGCTCGCATACAGGGGCCACTTAAACCTAGAGGCTGTGCTCCAAACTTAAGCAACCCGAGACCGAACGCTAAAGCAGCTGCTGCACTGACCACGAAGCAGGGATCCGGGGGCTGAACCGAGCCCAGGCCCGGCCAGGTGCAACGCATAGAGGTGCCAGTGCTGAAGAGGCCACCATAGTAACCAGTGCAACAGCGAGCTGTAGAGCAGAAACAGCAGAACCACACTGGGGGCACAGACCTATCCCCTATGAGAATCACAACTATGCCAAGCATCGCCAGCTGAGACAACAGAAAAAGCTAGGCACAGGAACAGCAACCCGGTGGAACACGCAACCTGTACCTATGGGTGGATACCTGCAGGGACCCGGGGGTTATATCGAACTCAGGCCGGCACGGTGGGGGGAACCTGTGAAACACACTCCCCAAACCACGCAAAATAGGTAGCAAGAGCATGAGAAGACAGGAACATGGAGAAGCCCTCTGCTATTAGTGCAAACGACTTGTGGAGGCTAGGAGATTGCGATAGCCCTAAAGACCCAGTGGCCCAGTGAGGGGACCACGATACCAGGAGCAGCACATAACCACATATGCAATCAGAAAGTGGCACGCAATTTTGCCAAACGGCACAGAGAGACTATATCAATAAAATAAGGCGACCAGAGAACTAGAAAGGAGAAAGTGTCTTGCCAGGTGCTGACGCAACACACGACCCTAATCCATACACGATCGGCATTAACAATGATCAATAAACAATAGGGTGACCCTGTGTCCCTCAGAACCTGGGTATGATATATAAGCAAAACAATGGTTCTGTCGGGTGCAAACAAATATTTCTTATCCTGTTGAGTTATTTATTCTCAGATTTCAATTCCTGAAAAGTTAATTATTCTCCGCTTTCAATATTAGGAGAATTCAAATGATACGGAACACACAAAGAAACACCAGGGCAATGCTGCATGATGAGTACTACGTTCTTTTATATAAATTCCATCATTTATATATACTCATAAGTTGATAAAAATGCTGTCAACAAGAAGTGACATTTAAAGTGCTGCGTGAATAGGTGACATATTGTGCTCAGTGAAACAATACGATGAATATTATATACAAAGTGATAGCAATATGTACATGGGAGGCCAGAGTGTCTAACAAAAACAATGGCTCTGCTGCTATATCCAAATTAATCTTTTGCATGCAGAGTCTTGATCTGGGCCAAGAGGTGCCGTCGACGTTTTAACCCAATATATGCGTTATTGAGTGGTCAATGCGGGTCTTCATCAGGACAGAGGGGGAAGGAGTTGACAGCCTATGGAGAACCAGAGTAATTCTGGTTAGCTAGTCAATGTTGGCAAGTCGGGTGCTGGTCTGTACATGTATTACAGCCCCATCAAGTTCAATCAAAATATGTCCAAGCGGCGGCGGGGTAGTGTGGGTGAAACCGCTTTCCAAATCGCACAATGGCGTGCTGGAAGCTGGGAGATTCGAAATTATTTCAAAGCGGAAGCGGGGTATTGCATAGGAGCCACTTTCAGCATTATTCCGAAAACCGGCAACGGGTTAATTCTAAAGCTGATTTCAATCGTGGCGAGTTCGGTACTTCCACTGCCGGGTGCACTTGCAGGCGTGAGTCCTGTCAAGGCACTGTCATCAGTCAGTTACCAATGCGCTACTGACAGAACCCAGATAAGGCTGCCTTAACAATGAGCAGACAACGTACAGTGTCAAAAGTACCGGGTGCGCAGACCGCAGCACCTCCCAAGCAGCCAGTGCAAGAAAAGGAGTCTGAGGAGGCCTCGGGGGAACCCCATGCTGGGATGTAAAATAGACTCTGTACTCCAGGCAGTGACACAGATAGGCGTCTCTCTCACGCAAACTCACACATCCCTGGAGGGACATATAGATAAGATTACCTCGAATTTCCCACTGCTACATGCGGACCACCGCAAATTAACTGAAAGAGTAGATGAAATGGAAGCGGAACTCGAAGAGATCCTCCCAACTACTAAGGCTTCGACCACCGAGGTGCGGGAGCTCGCGGAGAGAGTACCTATGCTGGAGTGCAGGGTGGACGATGCGAAAGGGCGCTCTCGCCGCAACAACATCCGAGTGGTGGACCTACCCTAGGGATTGGAGGGGCGAGACGCGGTGGCCTACACAGAGACATGGCTGCAGTCCTTGATGCCACCCAACTCACTATCCCCCTTTTTCGCAGTGGAAAGAGCACACAGGGTCCCGTCAGGCCGCCCGCCACCGGGCACTGGTCCCCGTCCATTCTTGTTCCGCCTTCTAAACTATAAGGACCGAGATGCGGTACTTCGTGAGTTGCGCAAGATGGAAGAGGTCAGAGTTGACAATTCCGCAGTTCTATTCTTTCCGGATTACTCCATCGGGGTACAGAAGCAGAGAAGCACGTTCATGGCAGTAAAAAAACGAATGCGAGAGCTAGATATAAAATATACACTCCTGTTCCCAGCTCGCCTCCGATTGGTCAGAGATGGCTCCACTCACTTCTTTAATGCAGCGGAAGAGGCATGGGACTGGCTCGAAACTATAGGTCACCACACATCGCCCAGTAGGCAATATAATGCTGCTGACTCAGGACTGGGTATCCGTAGAAACCGGCGGAGGCAAGCCCTGCAAATGGCAGCGACCATACGAAGAAGTCAAGACAGCAGAGACACAGAAGCCTCTTCAGAGCGATCCATGAGTGCTGGCAGTTCATCTGCAATATGGCCACTGGGCGAGAACTCACAAACACTATCAGATGTGGCACGGCAGGCGACATTGCATAGAAACTAATAGAATGCCGCAACAACTTTCATACAGAACTATGCACCTGTACATAAGACACATTGTTCTCAAAAGCACGAGCTAAACACATCATGGCAGGGTCGTAACTCCACGGACCGCAAAGTCCAACAGGAGCGTGCTTCCCCCCTCTCTTTTTTTTTTTTGTTTCCTCTCCCCTCTGCTAAGGAGGCGCCGGTATGTAGACAGGACAAAGCACAGTGAGCACAATAAAGTATAGACACAGGGCCCACTCTTCTACTGGCCCACTATAGTCCCAACTAAAGCTTCCCCCCCCCATATAGAGTAGTACGGCGCGAACGGCCGGCAGTTGCCATAAGGCAAAGTTGAAAGTTTTGGCAGACACAAGTTGTCACTCTGCCCTGTCCCAGTTACACAACATAATGCCTATCCCCCCCACATTATGCCTCACAAGCATTATGTCTGTAATTACAAATAGCAAAGATGCAGAGTTAACCTAGTGGTTCACATATACACTTACCTCTCCACCTGTAGAGCAGTACGACTACTACCCATGCAGCTATTCCACATGATTGACAAATGCCGCCGACTACTATAATTACTTGGAATGTCAGGGGTATGCACACGCCAGCGCGCCAATACGAAACTTACGCATATCTGAAGCGACATGCAGCCCATTTAGCATTCTTACAAGAAACACACATATCGCAACCTGAGATACACAGACTACAACGCAAATGGAGGGGGCAGATATTTGCCACAGGATACTCCTTATACGCGAGAGGAGTGTTGGTGTGGGTTAGACCGGGCACACAATACATGCCAGAAGAAACAGAAATAGACATCCACGGCCGATTTGCATTAACAAAAGGTAGACTAAACGGAAGGCAAATAGTATTGGGTTCCATATATGCCCCAAATACAGAACAAGCTCCTTTCTGGCACGCATTATCAGTAAAACTGTCCCGATGGTGCGATAACCCCTGGTTATTAGGTGGTGATTACAACACAATGTAAGGCACGGGCTTAGACAGATCCTTTCCGCCACTACAACAAACAACCACTGCGTCGAACGCCAGAGGCTTGAGAGAATGGTTGCATAGGTGGGGCTTAGTGGATATATGGAGGTCCTTAAACCCACAGACATGCCTTCACTCACACTACTCACACCCACATGGCCTGCATGTACGCATAGATAGATTCGTGGGAAGCGCGGCACTGCTAGCGGAGTGCATCAACGCGGACTATCTTGGCTGCACAGATTCAGACCACAACCCAAATATGTTACAACTGCACGGCGAAGATATGGCACTCACCACTAAGCTGTGGAGTCTGCAGACAGCGGCTCTAGAGGATTCCCCCTTTCGTGACTCGGTGAGCACAGCCATTACAACATATTTCGACACAAACGAAGGCTCAGTGACGGACCAAGGCGTACTGTGGGATGCATGCAAGGCAGTGGTTAGAGGCCAATGCTTGGGCCTGAACTGGAGCATTCACTGCCAGTTGGACCGTGAAGCTAAACAAATTGAGGACGCACTCATCAAGCTAGAAACTGATTTAGCAGACAACACTGGTACGCGGCAGGCTTTGGATGATCAGAGGCAGAAACATGCTGAGGTCATGGAAAGACTGCGCTGCCTGAATTATGCTGCGCATTCAGCTCACACCCATGCCTCGGCTGACAGAGCCGGGCGGCTGTTGGCAAGATTAATTAAACAGGAGCATACACAACAGTCAACACTGCACCTACGATCCAAGACTGGTCAACTATTGACACATCAACATGACATTCAAAGTGAGTGCACCACGCACTGTACCGCAATATACAAACCGGTGGTGCAAGCGTCACCAGAAGCACTAGAAATATACTTGTCCCAACTCCCAACTCCCTATACCGACTGTGACTGACTCTCAGCAAGCTGAGCTAGAAGAGCCGATAACATTACTGGAGGTGCAATTGGCGATTCGGGTGCTGGCCACGGGTAAGGCGCCAGGCCCTAATGGGCTGCTCGCAGAGTTTTCACAAGGCGTACCAAGAAATCCTCTCCCCAAAACTGCCCGCACTATACTGCAGTTCGCAGGAGAAATCTGCCCTACCATTGTCGCTGTGCGAGTCTTTGCTTGTCTCATTGCCTAAGCCGGATAGAGACACAGAACACCTAGGCTCATACCGCCCACCAGCACTGCTAAACTCGGATTACAAGATATTGGCTAAGCTGTTGGCGAGCAGGTTGGCCCCAATAGTCCCACAATTAGTACATGCGGACCAAAATGGATTTGTACCGGCACGCTGCACATCACTGAATCTGAGGCCCTTCTTGAGAGTGGCCCACTACTCTAGGGAGCACTGGCCGCACTCAAGTTGCTCAGTACTAGATTTGGAAAAGGCGTTTGACACGCTAGAATGGGACTTTTTATTCACCACTCTAAATAGATATGGCTTGGGCGCTGACTATTTGGGGCTCGTTAAGCTACTATAAACACGACCTACAGCCAGAGTCAAGACAGGGCCATATGTATTGCAACCAATCCCAATAGGTCGAGGAACGCAACAAGGCTCTCTCCCCACTATTGTGCACGCTGGCCATTGAGCCGCTGGCTGAATCTCTGCTTGAAACAATGGAAGACTGGGGTATCCCCCTGAGAGACGTCATACACGCGGTATCCTTATATGCAGATGAACTGCTAATATACCTGCGTGATGTCCGGCAGCCGTGAAATGCGATAGAAAAATCGCACTTCGCCTCCCTATCGGGACTGCGCGTGAACTGGGGTAAGTCATGCCTATACCCATTTAATGAGTCAACCCCTCATCCTACACTGTCAGTTAATGGCACGCCAGTGCATTGGCCGCAGACAGCATTTCGATATTTAAGAATCCGAATATATCGTGAACCACCTGATCTCCTAGAAGGTAATTACACTCGGGCAATAACAGCGATCAGATCGCAAATGTCATTCTGGTGTACGTTACCTCTCGCCACTATGGGCAGGATAGCACTGTTAAAAATGGTGGTTCTTCCAAGACTCATATATCACTTCACAAATTTACCTTTATATATTAGGCCTGCGCTATTTCAAGCATTCGAAGCCGAAACGAGACAGTTCATTTGGCATGGCACCCGTAACAGAGTGGCGTTGGCCAAACTCTACTTGCCTACCAAAAGCGGCGGGTTAGCTGTGCCCAATATGGAGCACTATTACCTGGCAGCGCAGCTGCAATGGGTGGCCCGCTGGCTTAGTGGCCTGCATCTTACTGACACTGCTTCGCATCAACCGGGCTACACCCAGCTGCAGATTGTGACTCTATTCCACCCTGGCAGGAAACAAGTGGGACCCACCCAGCAGTTGGCAAAGGCGGCTTACGCCTCTTTTCGTCGCAGCATGCGGCTCACTAAAGCTGTCATCTCATACGCACCCTACTTCCCAATACTGGGAATGCCACGGCAACAACAAGAAACCACAGCAGCGAAACTCCGTACATGGGAAGAGGCAGGAATCCAAACTATAGGAGATCTATACCAGGACGGGCAGCTGATGCCGTTCGACACCCTCATGAACGGGTATGACCTGCCACAGGGCCAATTCCTACTACATGCTGCGCTAACAAGGGCGATGCGGGCAGTGTGGGGAGACATAACAGAGGAACCAGGGACACACCTTACGATACAGTACCTGCACATAATGGGCACAGGTAGACACCTTACCAGATGGCTAGCGGAATCACTACGCACGCATGCGGCTACCCCACTGACGACACTTAAATGCCGATGGGACACGGACTTGCAGAGGCAAAGTACAGATCGTGAATGGGCAACAATTTTAGAAGGACCCACTTACATCCCGAGGAACGCCAGGTTCCAACTCATACAATACTATATAACCCAGAGAGCCTATATGACGCCAGCTAAAATAAATAAAATCTTTGGCCAAGAAGATGCCCAGTGACCCAGGTGCGGACTGGTGGGAGGAGACCTCTTACACATGCTATTGGCCTGCACCATGCTGGCCACATACTGGGAGACTATTACAACACACTTGGCGCAATACACCGACCTGGGAGGTCTGCCTTTTGGGACTATACCAGAGATCAAAGAAGCACAGGGTGACAACCCGCTTTATAGATTTGGGACTTATCGTGGCAAAGCGCCTCATCACTAAGCGCTGGAAGTCCCCTGATCCCCAGACAGTGAGGCATGGTTTAATTCCATTGTATGATGGGCGAGGGCTGAGAGCATAGCACTCAGACGCGAGGACACCACTGGCATGCGTAGGATACCAATGGCAACAGCATGGGATGCGATACTCACAGACCTTCGAGGCGCCTGGCAGGCGCGTCTGGAGGTGCAGGGAACCCCTCACGAGGCAAACACGACACAAGAACAAACGAATAGCACACAATAAAAGCTGACGCCCCCAGGTGACGCTGCATTCAAGGAAAGACATAGGTGCAGAGCGAGGAGCGACCCAGGCATGGATCCAAGTCAAAACTTATTGGAGTATACAACAAAATACGGCGACATACAAATTCACTGAGAAAAGCAGGAATAGATAGCAAAAACAAAACAAGCATTGGCATAGCCAATAGGTCTCGCCTTTTGGAGGTGTAAGTAGTTTTGCTAAATATGAGGACTCCATAAGTAATAAATTGCAAATTGTCCTGTAAATGAAAAATAAGTACCCACTTGTAGCAGTTTACTGTTTTAGTGTAGTGTAGTTAAAGGCCTATTAAAGGGAGTGATACACAGTTTCTGAAAATACCCACACAAACCACCATGCATGCTGTTATCTTATTGTTTTGTGCTTTGGCTCTGGCACCATGCCAGCCCCCTGGCCTGGCTCTCCCTGTGAATGTGGTGCCCGCTGCTGGCACGTGTCATCATTGCATGCTTATAAGCACAGGTGCGGCCTGCACTGCCCGTGTACCCTCTCCATGTCTGAGATAGGCACAGGCGCAACTTTTCTGTCCTTAGTTTGACCAGGTAAGTGCCCACTGTTTACCCATCTCTTGTGTGACCGCGGGAATGAGTTCATGGAACATTTTTTATGTTTTGAATCTGATTAAAAACAACCCCAGCAGGACACAGGCGCCCAGCACTTTCATGGTGGACAGGAGGCCTCATTGTATAGCATAAAAATACGGCCCTGTATACAGGGCTTTAATTATAAGTGCTTTACGAATAACATCTTTCTGAGCAATTACTATGAGCCAAAGTAGACTGGTTCTCATTTCATGCACCGTGAAAGGATGAAAGGCTGAGTAGACATGCTGGGGCCTAAGCCTGCTGGCTTCAAACATCTCAGTGCGGATGCAGGCGCACAAAACCATTCAACAGGACAGGTTGCATGTGTCTTCCCTCGCAGACACACCGAGCCTCTGGTTCTTCACACGAGGCGGAGGCAGCGACGCACACAGCACCGGCCTTTAACCAGCTATTAATGAGCCAACCGATCGATCATTCTGTACTAGTCCTTAATGGAACCGCCTTAAAAGTGTTCAGAATACATGCCAATGCAATCCTTGGCCTCTCTGCAAAATGCACAGTGCAATGGTCACCTACTCCAGTTGCAGGTGTGATTCTAAGCAAATGTGTGGCAAGGCTGGCACTCTGTGGGCATTTTAGTTTCCATGTTTAAGCCACACCCTTAATTATACACGCTTCACCTTTTTTAGGGACTCCACTGTTTTCATCCCACTTAAAGCCCTGGATTAGCTCTTTGTTTTGTTTTCTTGCCTCGAGTGGTCCAGAGTCAGGCTTGATGATAGCTATCTTGGGACAGTCACGCTTTTGTCTCTCTAAATGTTCCTAAATGTATCATATTTTAACAAGGAAGGAATTCTAGAGTTTGACCGCTTCCAACTAGAAGGTAGATTCCCCTACAGATTACATATTGTATGGCGGCATGACAATCTGAGGGGTGAGCCTGGAACATAGAGCTCTGTTTTGTCTTTATTGTTTTAGTTTTATTTGTATTTTTCCCAGAGGGGGGGCGGGGGGGTACAATACGTTCAACGTTGATGTCTAGCTCCTGGTAGCCAGTGAAGTGCTTGCGGGATTGGTGGCTGTCGTGCGTTACCAGAGGCGAAGGCGGAACAGGAGTCTAGCTACTGCGTTCTGAATTTGTTTTACATTTGTTTTACTTTGACATGATGAAACAGGGCGCTCCGACGTAAAGGCTATTGGCATAATCGAGTTTCGGAGTTCAAGTAAAAAGTAAGAAAAAAGGATGAGGAGCGAGGAAAAAAAAGAAAAACGGATGAAAAAGAAGAAATCAAAGAAAGGAAGGAGAAAGAAGAAAGATATTGCTTTTGTCTCTAGTTCAGTCCGCGGATCTCCCCAGGTTTGTGCTTTTGCTGGCGGCTCAGAGTTAATTCCAATATCTGCGAATACCCGTGAGCGGCACCCTCGAACTCCCCTTGACCTGGGCTGCGTGTACTGGCGGTGGAGAAGGGCCCCACCCCCGTGCACAGACTACCTTCCAATGGCAGGGCGCAGGGGGGTGCACGTGGGTTGCACTGGGGCGTGCTCAGTGGCTGCACACACTGCACCCTGCACACGGAGAATACAAAGGGAACACGACCTTTATGTATCCTTCTAAACTGTGAGCATGCCTGTGTACCCCTCTCTGTGTGTACCCCAATGTACCCCTGTGTGGTCTATGCCCCATGTACCCGTATATGTACCTCCCTGTGTGTAACCCATGTCTTCGTGTGCCTCCCCTGCATTCTCTCGGCACACAGTGAATACAAATGGATTGCGACCTTCAAATATTCTTCCGACGTGTGTACTTGCCCGTGTACTTATCCTCGCATGTTCTCTCCATGTCTGTCACCTGTATGTGTCTCTCCTAACAATGCGTGACTCCCATCTATGCGTACCGCATTGTATACCCGCGTGTGTAACCCTTTGTGTTTTTACCCAAGTAGTGTGTACACACTCCTTGCTTATGTTTTTGGCAATCTGGGTAAACGGTGAGCGCACGGCGGGGGCTAAGGTCGGACTAGCCAACCTCTCCCTGAACCTCAGCAGGAACAGTAAAACACTGGAGGAATTTCTTTTGCTGCTATCTTGCAGCCCCAAAAAGCCTGCAGACAAAAACCCCAAATTGAACACTGTGTCTCCGATGGAGAGTGCAAAAAGCCCTCAGAGTTGGGAAACACTGCAAGCGCCGCATGTTTTGTTTGTGCCCTATGTTGCCGCGTGCATGGACTGTTTCACGCGTACACTCAAATTATGTAAATGAGTGTCGGAGTCTGCACCACGGAAAACAAAGCAATAAAAACGGCGGTGGAATATTATTACCGAGTAACCATGAGAAGTGGGGAGGTGTAAAGCGCTCCAATAAATCAGCTTTAAAGTTAAAAAAACAAGCGCGGCCGCGAAAGCCAAGATAACGATCAGGGAGGAATGCAGCTGGCACAATGCGCGCCGCTGCTCGCTCCCGAGACCCCTAGGCCATGGGAGTGAAAGTTTTGAGGAAAGGCGGGACATGCACCCGTCTTTGGCCATTTGCGTGCTTTCATTATTGAAAGCCACACGCAAAGGCCAATGGGATGTGTGGAAGGAGGCAGACCCACACGGAGAAGTCTCTTGGAAGTCTGAAGTGATTCCAAGAGGCCCTCTCCTAGAGCAGCGCATGCGCGCTGCGCTAGGCTCGACCTAAATAGAAGGAAAGGTAGTTTAACCTCTTCCGTGCCCATGATGGCCCCCGGCCGTCATGAGTCACGGTGGGCGTGTGCTCACGACGCGCAGGGGCTGTCCGAGCCACGCCCGCGATCGGAATGTCCAGCACCTGGGCGGAATTCCGGCCGCAGCGAAGCGGATAAACAAACAGCGCACAGACACAGAGTTGGTTTGTATAGTGTTATGTAGACAGCACGTCAACACAGGAATCAGCACCCAACCTACTAAGCTGCATAGATGAGGCCTCCTTCCCCCTCCCCCACCCTACGGTTCCCCCTAAAGTTAACATGTTGTTGTATTCAATAGCACATGTGCATCTCGTCAGGCGTTACCTGGAGTGAAGCATGTTGATATATTTGACAGTGCAAATGCATCTCGCCAAATACTATTTAATATGTTGAAAAGACATTTATTGTTTGATGCATGATTCAACCGAGCGAGGTATAGATGCGTAATTTCATTATTGGTAACTGTTGATGTTCATGTAAAAACCCAATAAGGAAATTAAACCAAAAAAATGAATGTCTCAAATGCTTTTTGTGATTTCAAAACAAGTTTTGGGCCTCTGGGGTTAAAGCAGTGGGTTTTGGTTCACTAACAATCCTTGTGTGTGTTGATAAATGTGTACCCTCTTCCTGTGAATAATTATTTTCCTTTGTTGTCACATCCACAAATGTTGTTAGCTGCTTGCCCCAATGTCCGACCGATCAGATCTACTTCAGCTGTGATTAAATTGTATACAAAGGACCCCTGTCCTTTCTTTCAGAGGGAGGAGGGTAGTTCCAATACCTTGGACGACTTGGAAAGGCTCCTATGAAGAGTCTACTTTCAATTCATCTGGCCATTCGAGAGGATTTGCTATGATCAGAAGGGTCTCTCACTCTTAGGAATTCTGGTTTGCGTTTTCGGCCCGACCAGGCATAGGTAGTCATTTGTCTTTCAGGCCACTTGAAATGAACTTGCTGTTTTCCCTGTGTTGCTCACTCAGATATCCATTTGGATAAAAATGTATATTTTAATTATGTTTACAAAGCTCCGTGCACTGCAATCATTTGATTTTTTTTTTCTGTTCACTGTTTTTAACTTTTTCTTATTCTAAAACTATCGCCCATCTATTGCCATTCGTTCTTTACTATGCTTGTCTTAAATGCTTCCTTTTTATTGGTGCATTTTTGTAGCCGCTGTCTGTGAGAAATGCTGTATACAGTCAATGGCTGCATGGATAAGTACTTATAAGGTCCCAAAGGCGAGACCGATTGCATTGCAAATGCTTGTTTTCTGATACTTCTGAGCAACGGAAATAGCGTTAGATGGGGGTATTTAGGCTGCCGGATTTTACGTTTGTGTAGGAGTTGTGTGTGGTGTTACAGGATTTCTATTACGCTTTGATACCTTTTGTTTGGTTGAGTAAATGGATACCCTTATTGATGTGCGTGGTTGCATGAAAGCGGCGAAGATATATTAACATAAAGAAAATCGCTAATAGAGGTGGGCGAGCCGCGTGGCGTGAGGTGGTGAGGGAGTGCACCGCAAGGGGAGATTATGTAGCGAGAGCAGGGACGAGCTGGGCTTGTAGTGTAGGTAAGCGTAGCAGAACAAAAAGAGTTCTGCTAAACAATAGATAAGCCCTGAAAGCGTAGGGAAACTGTAGTTGGCCAGGGAGCCTTAGCCTTCAAGGGAACTGTCGTATGGGCTGCAGAAACCAGTTAGGAGCCAGGAAACAAGAGCAAAGGAGAAGTTAGCCAATGGCAATCAGCAGGCGGGATTACACTCCCGATACTAATTACAACAGGTCTTCCAGACAGTGCATGGGCTGCCTAGGCTCGACCGAAAAATGTCGGGTGGAAATAAACATCTCAGAAGATTTACCGAGGCTGGAATCTAACTGCCTGAAAATGCTTTCTGCCTCTTCACAATCCTTCTCCGGCGCTGCACAGTCACTCAGGAGTTTGATTTCAGCAGAAAATAGATGCCAAGACCACCCTTAAACTTTCCTCAAGAAACTAAAAACGTTGGGGCTTATTTACAAGCACCTTGCGCCGCCGGTGCGCCACTTTTTCTCATGTTAAACGTGACGCACCGGCGGCGCAAGGGGCTTGTAAATAAGCCCCCTTAGTATTTAACTGCTAGCTGAATTGTCTAACACCCTGATATAATCTACCCTGCGTCCTGATATCTCCTTTACAGCTCCCTCTCTTATCTCATCTCATATCTTCCTTTACATGACTCTCTACTTCTCCTCTTCTCCTCCCCCTTCTTTTCATTGTTCCCATCAACCCCTCTATTCAAACCAGCTCCACTTCCTCTTCCCTCACCAACTCCATTTCTTTTAACCCTCTCAACTTAGTTATGTGATGGGATAATGAATTTAGAATGCATTGCAGTGTTTTAATGCTGCTAGAACTTAGAAGGTCGTAGGTTAGTGCCCCTAGGGTTCAGTGTGTGGTTAGTAACTTCCGACACTGAAGTGACTTGTGTTACACAAGCAAAAAAAGCTAAAGCCTTTTTTAGCTAGACCTAATGTGAGGCATGACATTTGCAAAACGAAAGTGATAACCAAGGAGAAACCCCACCCCACAGTAACTCTCTGTGCGCATGGATTTTCACAGAATCCCTTCTGTTCCCAGGAGTGGGCAAAGAAGTGGGAGGAAACAGGGCTGGGTAGGATGAACCACAATCGGGGCAGCAGTATGCAGGCAGGGAGGGGAGTGTCAGAATCAGAAATAAAACAATATGCAGTGAAAGGGAAAGAGAAACAGCTCGCAGTTACTAGCAGGGTAAACATTTAAACAAGACAAAGAATGCAGCCTGGCTCGCGCACAGACCTGTGTAGAATAACTTTCACGTATATGTTTAGCGCCAGCAGCAGATACTCACGGTTTACTTGCGCTCGACGCTAGGAGAAAGGACGTGTGTGCTGCGACTTCTGAACTCTCAGTGGCAGTATTTAAAAAACAGAACAAAAAATACAAGGCGCAATACAGGACTTCTGAAGGATTGTTTCCTGGAATCGAATTGCCAATCTCTGAACAAGGAAATAAACGAGCTGCACACCCGTGTTAAACAAGGAACAAACATTGAGCAAGAATGTGCTGTATCAGAATGAAAGCTCAGTCGTGCGATAAATTACAAAACCCGGAGTGGAGTTTCAGAAGTAGCTGGACTGCGATACAATACGCGCCAGAAACAAAAGCGAAAGACACAATTACATTGTGGAATATACCTGTTATTTAGTGTGCTATGAACTGTGGCTGGACGCTCGTTATAAAAACAAGTTATTCTCCTTATAGGGAGTCCTCATGTCGCTCCATGACAAAAAAACCCACTTAGTTTTAAAGTTCACAAATCATTGATTGTCAAAAGGGGTGTCAGTCAATTGATTAAACTGAAGTAACGAAAGACTAGACTTTCCAAAATACACTGACTTGAAGAAGAAAAACCCTAGGACTGGGCTGGTGCCCTTCTGAAAAATGGCAACCCTCTCTTCACTAATGAAATATGTAAACATTAAATATGACTGCAACGTGGGCTTAGAACATGGTGATAGTGTAGGTGTTAGAAATTCGATTATGAAGGTGACTACCCACCTCAAGAAGTAATCACACCCGTGGTCCCTTTCAGAATGTGAAGAAGGGGCCTGTGAGTCTCCTATGTCTCACAGCTATTCATTGGCCTTGGGTCGAATGGGGGTCCCTCTGAAGACTTTGGGGGGGCCCTGAAGGGCTGGAGGAGAATCTGTGCTGCAGGGGCTGCACTGGTTTGTGTTATGCCCGTGAATAGCCTGTGATTCTGGACAAATCACAATCTCCAGGTGCTTAAAACATTATTGTGAACCAGGGCTGGACTGGGAACCTCAACCAGCCCTGGTTGATTGCTCCTCGAACGGCCCTGGGAGCAGGGGGTCGGGGAGGGCAAGTGGGGGGGGGGGGCACGTCCCTGCTTGACCGGCCCTGGGAGCAGGGGCTGATATTGCAGCATTACTGCAAAACCAGCCCCGTTGCGAACATAAGTGGGTTCATGTAAAGCGCTCTAATACCTTCAGGTCGCGTTTGCGCTATATAAAACTGCAAAAAGATAAAAATAATAAATAAAAATAAAGTAGGGCCTGCTATACAGTAAACAACTTAGAAGAATTGGTCGTTCTTTGGACATGGGTTTCAATCACTAACTGAAGGGGCGTATTTATGCCACATCCTAAAAAGATTACATGACCATAATTTCGCTCAAATTTATTTTTATGGGAAAAACGGGGACCTCACCGATCGCATACCTATAGAGAGAGGTGTACGGCAAGGGTGCGTTCTGGCTCCGACCCCCTTTTGTATCTTTATCAATGGCTTAGTAGGAGCCCTGACAGCAGGAGGGGACATAGATGCTCCTAAGTTAGCGGGCCGCAAGGTACCTGCCTTGATGTTCGCAGATGATACCCTCCTGCTGTCGAGGTCACCGATGGGTATACAAAGGGTTTTAGACATCTTTTACTTATTTTGCAAGAATAGGGGCTTGGAAATTAATACCCAGAAAACAAAATACATGGTTTTCAATGCAGGGTGCTCAACACGACCCAATCCACAATTAGCTGGGGAATCCCTAGAGAAAGTCCCTGTATGTGAGTATTTGGGAGTGTCCCTTAATGAGAAAATGGAGTGGGGCGTTCAAATCAAGAAGGCTTGTCTTAAACTTGCTCAAACAACAGGGGGGCTAGCGAAACAGCAGAGGAAGTGTGTACATAAGTTCCTGGGGCCGGTGCTGGAAATATATAAGGCGCAAGCCAGAGGAGCTGCCCTATATGGGGCAGAACTATGGGGTCATCGGTCACCTGAACAACTTGTTAAGACTGAAAACTCATTTCTTAGACAATTTTTGGGACTTCCCAAAAGTACACCACTAACCCCGCTCCGAATGGATCTTGGAGTTAGCCCAATGGCACTGGAGGTTGCCCTCAGACCTCTGCTATACTGGCGCCGCTTATGGAGCACCCCAGAATTATCTATGTACAGAGAGGAACTGAGGGAAGTGGCAAACCTCAATGGTGCAAGTAAAATATCTTGGCTCACTTACATCAAGAATTCCTTGCTATCCATTGGAATGGGAGATTTGTGGGATAGTGCTGAAGATAGATGCCCGTTAACACCTAGGAAGGCTTTGATTAAGAATTTTAAGGACTACAATCTCAATCTACTACTGAGGGGTCCCAGGACAGGCACACTTACAATATCCTTCCTAGAAGTCAAACTGCAATATAGTTTAGAATCTAGCATAGATGATATACAGCCTTCTCTTGCCAAAAAACTCTATTTGCAGTTTAGGCACGGTGCACTTCCCTTTATGTGCTGCTACTCACAAGTGGGGGGGCAGTTCCACTAAAGATTGTCCGACCTGCAAAAATTGTACGTAGACAGACCTACATGTACTGTTTTTTTGCCCAACATATAAGGTAATAAGACATCGCTGGCTACGACAGTTATGTAGGAACCTTGGAACCTCCCATTGCTTACAGGCCTAGAGGATCCTAAAATATGATAGCAGAATGCCAATTGTTTTTTCAGTGTCCCGTTATCTGTTTTCAATGTGGTGTATATGCCGAGCAGTTTTAAAGAAAGAGCAAGTCCAAACTATCCACCCTATGTCTCCACCATGACAAGGGACTCTGCTTTTTAACTCCGCCTTTTAACTTATGAACTTATGTCTGAGATACTCGGAGCCTTCTTAGGATATTTACTATACCTTCTAATCTTTTTAATGATCAAACCTTTTAACATGTACGCATAATTGTTATACTGAAATAGCTGTATCGATTGTACTGCATTTTTATATGTTTTACCTGTGCTTTTATGGCCTTATCAGGCAGAAATAAAGTATCTCTACATACATTTTTCCAAAATGTTTGTTCTTGTTTTTTTGTTATTTTTCAAGCTTCAAGCAGCTGCGCAAAGACGTGAAGCAAACAGACTATTAAAGAGATAATGTAGGACAAAAAAGCAAACACAAGTTGAGGCTAAAGGGCCCTCCAAGATTATGAGGCGGGGCCTGTGGGGTTGTCCGTCACACCCCTGCTTGTCAGGGGGAAGCCTCAAAGTCACTAAATTATTCTGAGTACAAGCCGCCAGTAGCTATGGCACAAAGCTGACCTGCTTACCTTAGGGCAATGTTTAGGCAGTACCAAAACAGTTATGAAGTTAAAAAACAAAATAATAAAAATCCCACACTGAATCAGAGAGAAAATGTAATAAACAAAATGACACCAAAATGACAAAAATCTAATAAGGGGAACCAGAGATATGAAGTTTAAAAAATGTAAGTAGAAATAGCGCCAAGAAGCACAAAGTGCCAATGATAGTGAATGGTCACAGTAGACGGGGAACTAGGTGCAATTTGACAATGACTGTGATGGAGCGTGGGTTGGATACGCCAACCAGGTTCTTCCTGATCAAAGATTTTACCTTCTCACTTTAGTCCTTTGTCACAATCCACCACAGGAATCCACTCCCCTGCTCGCCAGGACCTCAGGAAAGGCACACTTAGAGACTAAAAGGGTGCCAAGGCAGAGACCAACAGCACGGTTCAGTCCAGGCCCAGTTGCCGTTAATCAGATGGCCAGTTACAGGAAAAGGACTCTTGTAGCATATTGTGCCTTGGTGCTTTAACAGGAGGTCAGCCTTGTGACCCTTGGAGTCCACTTCTTTGTCCTGGGTACAAGAGAGAGTAGGTCCAGTCCTCAAGGGCTCTTCTGAGGTCACAGATAACAGTTTCGGTCTCTTATGATCTTCCTCAGGTCCATGAGTGTTCTGAAGTGGGTGCTTGGATGTGCCACATTTATGCCCAACATGAACTAGTGGTTGGGAATGACTCCTGGGCACGCCCTAACAAATGGGGTAAAATTTCCCGGGCCACTATACCACCTTTGAGCATTTTCATTATGGCAAATGTCCCTGGCCACATCAAGCCTAGGCTCTGGGAGCTCATTGTGTGTGTGTTGGGGCAGTATACTACGTTAATCCAGTTTCCTCACACGTCTAACACTAAAATCCAGTTTGGGGCAGTCACTGTACACACAATAAACCCAGAGACAGAGGTCTGGTAGAACAAAAGTAGGGTTTCCAGCATGGTGGCTGATGTTACAGGGCTTTGGGGCTGCACCCTTACCCTTTTATGGCCTCTCTATTTAAGTAGTTACTTAAATACATTTTAAAAATTAACCCGTTTTAAGTTGCTCCGATTGAAAGTCATGTACTTTCATAAGCCCCACTGTTCATGCGTGAATATGTGGCTGACGCTGCACAACAGAGTTGACAGGGCTTGCCCAATCACAGCCCTTATGATTTTTCATGACGCAGTGATGTCCCTGGCTTATCTCTTCTTCCACTATGAGCGCTGATAGAAAACAGCCTCGGGCATTTTACTATCCGGCCCGGGCTTTTGAATGCTGCATGCCACTCAGCTGCTGCACTCCCCTCTCCCATCTCCTCAAAGGGTGAGGTGTGATCAGCAAGCCTTACTGACCACACCCCACTCTATGATGATATGGGAAAGGGTGGGCTAATAAGCATGCCCCCGGACATCACAGAGCTTATGTACTCATTTGTTTTAAATAGTATGTGATGCTTGAAATCCCCCACGCCCTGTGCCAGGAAGCAGGAGAAGACAGTGCTCGTCTTGGAGACAAGAGTGTTTGACCCAACGTGACCTCAAGCCATAAACATGCCTAGGACACCAGAGCCAAGCATTGCCTGAAAAAACGCAGACAAGTAAGTTGGAGCCTTTGAGCATTTATTTTGAGAAAATCTGTTTTATCAGCTCTCCCATCCCATCCCTTCCCTGTCTCTGTAAGTGCTGGTGTCTCTCTAAGGCAGCAAATGGATCAGTACTTTATTGTCAGGACTAGTGATGCTTGTTTGATTTTTCCTGTAGATTAATTGCTATATGTCTTAAATCATATCAAACAGATGTAATCTGCAGGTGAAACAAAACAAACAGCACCAAAGCCAGTAGGTGTAGCTTTTTATTACTGAAATATCTGGTTACTGATTAGGTGAGTGCGTTTGTGTGAATGGATGAGTCAGTGATTGCAGGGGTTGGAAAAATGTGGGCGGCTGGGTATACGAGTTGGGTAAATGGCAGTATATAGTTTAACTGTAATTGTATTTATATAGCGCTTACTACCCCTGACGAGGCATCAACGTGCTTTTTGGTGAGTAGCATGCTACTTCAGAACCCACAAGGATTAGTGGTGAATTAGTATAGGGAAATATGAATTAATTTGAGCGAAGGACATGTGAGTCTGTTAGCTGGATTGAAAAGGAGAATGGAGGGATAGAAGAGGGAAGAGTCTAGAAAGTGTTTATTGGGAGATCAAAGTAGTAGGAGGTGGTCTGTGATGAGCAAAGGAGAGATGGAGGGGGAAGAGCCTCTAGAAATGGATTAGGGAGATCATAGTAGCAACCTGAGGTGCTGGATGAGTCGAAGGAGGGCTATATGAGGGAAGAATTTAGAAAGTTGTTTGGGAGATCTTAGTAGTAAAATGAGGTTTCGGATGATGCAAGGTGGGATAGAGGAGGCAAAAGTCTAGATAGGGCTATTTTGGAGATCATAGTAGTAGAATGAGGTTTGGGATGAGTCAGAGAGTGGAGGTAGAGGATATATTGATAGAGGTCTAGGGTGAAACATAAGGCAGTGCATTGGAGAAACTCAAATGTTTTTTTTTATTACTGTAGGAGTAAAGTAATAAATACATAAATATATAAGTACATGGAAGGTATACACGTATAAAGGAAGGTAATATATCAATATTTAAATTGTATTTTATACACTCAGGGCTTTTTGCCGGCTAGCTGATAAGATTTAGAACGACCTTCCTTGTGCTCTAAGTCACTGACCACCGTTTTGCCTTTAGGAAATCGCTCAAAACCTTCCTTTATGTCTAACCCCGCCAGCGGCATCTGCTGACTGTCTTGTATTGGCTCGTAGCACCGGGACACCCTTTTGGGTTTCAGCTCGAACTCTAATAAACAATGGAATCTACATGCATGGAAGTATGTATTGAAAGCAAGTAAGATCCATGCCTTCGAAAATGTGTGTGACGGGCTGAACGAAAGCAGGTTCTTCGCATTAGAGACCCTGTGTATGAATGGGAAGAGCACAGGGCCTTGTCTCCAGTTGTCTGAATGAAAAAAAGTACTTGAGGGTCTCCACACTGTAAATATAGAGTGTTAGGGAGCGCATGCAGAGTACATTTTTTAGAAGAGCAAAGGACGATCTAACATCAGACGCAGTGGGTATGCCTGGGAATATCTATGGGGAATCTCACACAAAGGGATGTGTGTATGCTTGGGAAGAGCACAGGAAAATCTCACATTAGGAGTAATGTGCATACACAAACATTAACACAGAAGGGTCTCACATTCAGAGCACATTGTATGCCTGGGAAATGCACATGCGGTTCTCACACTAAGGGCAGTGCACATACATGGGAAGAGCAAAGAGGGTTCTCAAACTAGGAGCAACGTGCATGCAAAGGAAGAACACATGATTATCTTATATTAGGAGCACTGTGTATGCATGGGCAGGGCACAGTAGTTTCTCATATTAGCAGCTCTGTGCATGCCCCAGAAGAGCACAGGAGGTTCTCTTATTTGGAGCACTTCGTATGCACAAGAAGAACAAAGTGGTTTCTCACACAAACAGCAGAGTGTATTTAAGGGACGAGAACAGACTCTCACACTAACACAATCCTAATACTAAAGATGTGTCACATGCTTAACTGTGCACATACTGATAAAGAAAATTAGTGTGCAGTTCCTAAGTGTAGGTGAGAATATTCAGGTCTTCGATAAAGTGCCCTCACACACCCCGAAGGATGTCATGCTTCATCATTGGGCTGGCTCCTCGTCGGGCCGGCGCTGCAATGCCCGACAGGCACCCATGAAGAGGCTCTTTAGCGGAGTTCTTTTGGTGATGTCGCCGTTTGGTGCATGCGGGTGTGTGGGCTAGGTAGTGCAGTGAGTGCAAAGTGGTCTTAAAATAGGTTTAGAGCAGCCCTATAGTCTAAATTGTATTCCAGGGGTGCGCTAACCTAACTAAAAGCGTGTAGCCCTAACTAGATGCAATGATCCTAAAGGGCATGTGTAATGTGAAAGGTCAACATGTTTCTTGCCTTAGGAAGCCCCTAACGGGTCTAGTGGCAATTCATCAGGACCGAGTGCGAGAAATGGAAGAGTATCCTGTTAACTCTTACACTACCGCAATGCTGGTTCAGGTAATGACCAAATGGAGAAGTAACCAGTATTGCAAGAAGACATCAGGTCTAGTTGACCTGGTGTGGTGAGACCTGAAAGAAAGTGAGAAATAAAAGTTTTTTAAAAATGAGGCAGAGTCCTGCGGCGCTGGTTTGTATCAGAAAAGTGAACCCAATGTGGGTCAGGCTGTGGTGGCATCCTTATTGCCCAGGGGGGAGAACAATCATTTCTATCCCCCGTGTAGTGCCATCCTTTTTCTCTATCTCCGAATTATCGGATATTCCCGTGTTGATTTTGCGCTGATACTTATAACTATAAATTGATAAAGTATCGGTGTAGGTGAATAATCCATGGTGCTCATAGCGGTAGCCATTACTGTTATCCGTGTCATTGATTGTGTTCGAGCTAATCCATCTGAGGACTAGTTGCGCAGTGAGCCCCAGGGACATTGTGCGTGCACAGAATCAGAACTTTAAATATGGAGTAGTCAAACACAGCTACACACACGGAAATTGAAAAGACAACAATGGTCGCACAAGGCAACTAATGCGTTGTAATTTATGTACTCGGCTTGTCCCAATGCAAAAAAACGGGGTAGCCCTTTGACCCGTAATTTTTTGCAGTGCGCAAGTATATATATAAAAATATAAACCCCCACGTTGATGTAAACATAGGCGTCGCATTACCACCATAACGACGTGGCATCATTAAATGATATATTTGGTGGAGGTGAGGGCGGGAAAGTGAAAAAAGAAAATAATAAAAGCGCGTAAACTTGCGATGTTCTATAGGGAGATAGAGCACTCACCCATATGTAAGGAGGTCAGGTCTGACGGGAGTAGTATGTCAGAGCACCCCGTTGCTCGAGATCTAAAACAGATGGTGGTCTCTCGTAAGTAACAATACAATGTATTCATCTTACCAGGAGCTCTTGGTGATGTTCGATCAGGTTCATACTCACTGGCGGTGGCACGGCAACTAGCCGTAGTCCTACCCCTGCTCTGCTTCCCGTGAAGTCTTCTTCCGGGGGCGGGGTATTTAGCGCGGCGCGAGCATGATGGTACTAGAGCACAGGAGGGGGCAGCCATGTTGGATGTGAACTTTATTCAAAGAATGAAGTGACACGCTGCGCTCTCGGAATCGCCCAAATGAAAGTGCTCAATTATTGGCCCTTATTAAATCGAATTAACCAATTTGGGAGGGATTGATTTTTCTCATCTGATGGTGACCACTATGTAATTGTGGAAAAATGGGGGGAATCCCTGCAACGGCCTGTTGGTAAGGGGTCATGAGGGCTTTAATCAGAATACTATCAGGGCAGGTACCCTCCTATGTATAGGGAGTTGGGATAGATGGAAGGGTTGCTGTGCCCCATCAAGGTGGTGATAAAGACCCTTTAGCCAGATTTATTTCTCTAGTTTTTAGAATCGCATGCCTGTGTGTTCACTCATAGGTGAAAAAGGGGAAGTTGGCACGGACATGTATCAGGGTTGTATAATGTCGGTGTTATGGTAGAAAAGGTACACTGGCCTCTATATCGTGTACGTGAGTGTCACATGTGTATGGTTCATTAAGAAATATGCCCACGGATGTGTCCCATATTTATATAAGTGACCCATGTTGACAAAAGGAGCCATTAGGTCTCTACATTGGGCGGTTCAGTTCCCCCCAGGGGATATCATCGTTTAGCCCCTTAATGTGCGAGGAGAGTCTAAAGACCCAAAACAGTTCTTTTCTGAACAAGGCTTCCTTACGTATTTGGGGGTGAGCTTCCAGAATTGTCCAGTGTCGGTCGTTAGTAGCGTGGTTCATTTCAGTGAAGTGGGCACACATTTTGGTATTGATTTTCTTGCACCTGATGTTGCTCCTGTGTTCGGTAATTCTTGTTATCACAGGGCGAGTTGTCATCCCCACGTATTGAAGTTTGCACGGGCAGGTAATGAGATATACGCAGTTGCAAGTATTGCAATTAGTATGTTTCTTTTGGGTCCATACCAAAGAGTCTGTCAGTGTTACCGTTTTTGTGGCACTTGTGAGGGGGCAGGCTATGCATTGTCCACATGGATAGTGGCCGACTACGGGAGGTAAGTCCCATAGTAGGGTTTGTTGTGGCTCCTTCTTTTTGGGTCTTGTGTTGACCAGCATATTTTTGAGGTTCGCTGTTCTCTTAAAAGCAAACCTCGGGGGGCTTGGTGCAAGTTCACCCACCTGGAGAATTTTCCAGTGTTTCCTTATGGCCTGTCTGATCATATTTGATTTTGGTGTGTAGGTGGTAACAGAAGTCATATTCTATTCTTCAGCCTTGGGCTGTGTCTCTAGGAGGGCTTCCCTATTGGTGTTACGCGCTCTCTTCTGGGCAGTTCTTATTTTGCTCACTGGGTATTCTCGTTTTTTTAAATGGGAAGTAAGTTCTGGTTGGTAAAGTCTTCCAGGTTGCTACAGTTCCATCTAATGCGAAGAAACTGCCCGTAGGGGAGATTGTCCTGAAGTGCTTTGCGGTGGAAACTACTGAATAACAGTGGTCTGTGACTGTCGGTTTTTTATAAGTCCTTGTTTCCAATTTGTCTGGCTTAAGACTGATCATTAGATCCAGGAAGGGTAGTTCCTGGTCAGAGATGTTGGCTGTGAATTTTAAATAGGTGTTGAGGCCATTTATCCACGATACAAAGGCAGGGATGATTTCTTGATCGCCCCTCCAGAAAACCAGGACGTCATCAATGTAGCGACGCCATAAAGAGATGTTGTCTTTGTAGGGGTTCGTATCTGTAAGAATATGTTTAGCCTCAAAGTCTGACATGTAAAGACATGCCAGGCTTGGGGCAAATGTGCTGCCCATTGAGGTCCCTTGGGTTTGGTGAAAGAGACGGTCCTCAAACTGGAAAAAAACTTCAGTTAGGGCTATATTTGCGCATTCCATGATGGAACTTATGGGCGTTGTGGCTGTCCAATTAGTTGATCTCAGGATCTCTTCTACAACCTCAAGTGTGGCTTGTTGAGGGATATTGGTATAGAGTGCCTCCACGTCCAAGGTGATGATGACATCCAATTCGATGCCCTCCAAATTCTTGGCTTCAATCAGATTTAAAACGTCCCAGGTCTCACCACACCAGGTCAACTAGACCTGATGTCTTCTTGCAATACTGGTTACTTCTCCATTTGGTCATTACCTGAACCAGCATTGCGGTAGTGTAAGAGCTAACAGGATACTCTTCCATTTCTCGCACTCGGTCCTGATGAATTGCCACTAGACCCGTTAGGGGCTTCCTAAGGCAAGAAACATGTTGATCTTTCACATTACACATGCCCTTTAGGATCATTGCATCTAGTTAGGGCTACACACTTTTAGTTAGGTTAGCTCACCCCTGGTATAAAATTTAGACTATAGGGCTGCTCTAAACCTATTTTAAGACCACTTTGCACTCACTGCACTACCTAGCCCACACATCCGCATGCACCAAATTGCTTCATCACCAAAAGAACTCCGCTAAAGAGCCCCTTCGTGGGTGCCCGTCGGACATTGCAGCGCCGGTCCGACAAGGAGCCAGCCCAAAGAAGAAGCATGACATCCTTCGGGGTGTGTGAGGGCACTTTATCGAAGACCTGAATATTCTCAAACACACTTAGGAACTGCACACTAATTTTCTTTATCAGTTAACGCTTGGGAGTACGTGTGCAGGACCTGGATAAAAATACTCCTGGTTCCTCTATTTTGAAGTAACTGTGCACATACACATGATTTCAATGTCAGTTCTGGGTGTCACATAAGTATGGAACTCTACTCAAGAGAAGTCAGTAGACCACAGTCTCTCACACAGAAAAAGGTCGGGTTGCACTGTATATTCATGAAAAGTAATACATGATACACCCAGGGAAGGGACAGCAGTCTACTCTCTCCTTTGAGAGCTTGCTTGGTGCATCCCTTCAAGTCACATGACAGGTTCTGTTCCTCACACTGTTAGGGACAGACCTGGGCGTCTGTGCACCTGTTTGATTAGCATGATACTAGGGGCAAAATAAAAGTCAGGAAACAACTTTCCCATGCAAAGTGGCACTTGGAGAAGTATACCCTGTGGGGCACATTCCTGTCCAACAGGATGTCACCAAAGTAAGGCTTTTCCAACGAAGATACATATCAGCCCTCATTTTAGCGCTTATTTAAAACTATAGGGTGCGAGTGAGAGGTCCTCCTCAATGAAAGATTATCTTAATGTAGGTAAAGTAGAGAAAAGTGAACACAAAATTTTAATAAAGCCGGGAACAGAGAGAAAAAGCTAAATTGTACACTTTAACTGTGAATTCTGAACTCGCCATGAGTCGCGTAAATAACATGTGTACCTCTTTCTCAAACATGCTATCATCTCCTGCAACTTAAACTTTGGTTGATGAAGACACTGACACAGTGAAGCATAAAAGATAAACAATGTGACCAAGATTTAACACTAGTGTGTTGGAGAATCTCAGATCAGGGCCAACTTTTTCCTTTAAATCAAAATTATTCTCTGAACCTAAAACCTTCCAGAAAAGTATACTGCATATTTGTTTTTCTAATTAATACTGTGAAGCACATTTTAAAGGGTGAATATCAGAAGACATAAGCGCCAGCATTTGCAGAATCTCCTTTTAGATATTTACACTGTCATGAGTTTGCTGATCATATCTCTAGCTATTTCCCTTTATAGGCATCCAGCCATTATTTACATTTACATCCCCCTGAGCTGAACAACTGTGCTTGCTGAAGTGGTGGCCTACTATTAGTGAATGTAAATGGGTAGGTGAACAAAGGCAATGGGTGAGAGGGAGTGAATTTTTAATGCAAGTGGGTGAGTAGGTGAATGGAATTAGGTGGGTGATACGGGGCACTCACACAGCACAAATTCCACATTTGTATCTGTGCTGCACCAATATTTTCAATCACTATCCGCCACTGTTTTCCAGGAACGAGACAGTGATCTTGATATACAAGAGAAATTAACTGCCTTCCCGCTGGGGTCAATGGAAGATATCAAAGAGCCTATAAAAGTAGTAAAATCCAGCCCCCGCTTGATCCGGCTCCTCTTGACATTCTCTCAAAAGGTCAAAATGCAATCTTCCTAGTACTGATGAATATCCTTAACCACTCAATGGAGAGCAGCTGCATCCCAGACACTTTGAAACAGGTAATTGTTAGGTCTTTACTAAAGAAACCTCAATACGTTGGCAGAAAATCATGGGCCAATCTCCTTACTCCTTACTCAGTAAATTGTTGGAGAAATTTGTTAACATGCACATTTCTTCATTACTGGAGTTTCTTGGAATCCTACATCCCTCCCGAATGGGTTTTCGGCCAGGCAGCAGCATGGAAACAGCACTACTTGTGGTCACTGAAGAATTGAAAACAATTCTCGACCACAGCAATCCAATGGCACTTATACTGCTAGATTTAAGTGCAGCCTTTGATCGCCCATCCAATTTTAATTCAAAGATTGGAAGAGGCCGAATTGCCGGATCAGCCCTAAAATGGGTTGCTTCCTTATTGGATAATAGAAGCTTCCAAGTGCATGAGGGACTTCTCTTTTCTGCCTTTCATCTTTAAAACAGGGGGTCCCACAGGGCTCATCTTTAAGCCCCACTCTCTTTAATCTTTGCGTCTGCCCACTCTCAGAGATCATATGCTCCCATGGGTTCTCAATGGTGTCATACGCAGAAGTAACGCAGATCGTCATCTCACAAACGACAGGCAAAGCAGCAAAATATTGTCAAATCAATTCATGCCTAAGGCAAGTTGCTGATTGGATCTCTGCTAGAAGTCTAAAACTAAATGGTGACAAAACCGAGGTATTAGTCATAGGCAATAACCCTTCCATTTGGAAGGAAATTTGCTGGCCTCATTCCTTTGGGGAGCATCTGGCCCCTAAATCGGAAGTGAAAAGTCTGGGTGTTCTAATAAATAATAACCTTGCTATGGAAGTCCTGGCCAGAAACCTAGCCGCAAGTTGCTTTGGTCTGCTGAGAACTCTTAGGAAAGCGCTGGGCTGGTTGCCATCTTCTACACAAAGAATTTTACTACAAGATCTGATTCTGTCATGCTTAGACTATGGGAATTCTCTATATCTGGAAAGTCCACAATCATTGATAAAACAAAACTCCAGATTATCCAAAATGCAGCCGTCTGGACCCTTCTGGGACTACTGAAATATCACTCAGTCTCTGATTCTCTAGCGGCTTTACATTGGTTACCAGTACACAGAAGGATACAGTTTAAGGCACTATGTATAGCACATTGGGCGATGAACAGGAAGGGACCACAACTTTTGTGACATCTTATACACTCCTATTGTCCTAGCCGACTACTACATTCTTCAATTCAAGGATTACTCACTGTTCCCAAGATTAACAAAGCAAGATGTAGAGGACACTCATTCTCGCATCTGGTTTCTTAATTATGGAACACCTTAACAGAAGCGCTCAGGAAGAACAAGGATGAGCTGTGTTTCAGGAAACAGCTCAAGACATTTCTGTGCATCTAAGATGTATAGTGTTGAGCCTGACAAGAGGCAGAACGCAGAGAATAGAATTGTTTTGGCATCCTTTTTCCCTTCCTTTGAAGTGTACCCCAGTGTTATATGTAGAAACAAGAGACAGACTTCTGCAAGAACAAAACAGGGGGTTCTAGCAACCAGAAAGTGGACACACAAAAATAGTTTTGGCATCCTTGTACTCATCCTTTCAAGTGAGCTGTTAGTGTTATATGTAAACTTAGCAGAACTCTTTAACAGGATTTGACATTCCAGCAGGATTTGTCACTGTAATGGCAAAAAAGATACTCACAGCCTGACCATGCATATTCTTTCAGGTTTAGGGGATTCATCTCTGCCCATTCAGGTCAGTCCTTTGTTTGCTCCTGGCCAGCACTTAACATCTATTCAAATGCTAACTACTGTCTGCCAGAGGTGGGAGAGCAAATGCAAACTAAGCCACCAGGAACTTAGGCAGGGAAAAGATAACTTATTTTTCCTTAATATTTATTACAAAATTCGACTTCATCATTGAATTGGATTTTTAATAATGATTAAAAATAGTTATTTATTTTTCTAGCTCGTCTCATTCCTGAGATACAGTATCCGTAGTCTAGTTTTCTACATAGGACAGCTAAGCCTACCACAGTGATAAATAGCTTTTGGGTGCTAGTCATAGGAAGGACATGTTAACATTAACTTTCTATGCACCCTACTTTTAAATACTATGCATCCCGCCTTGTGGGAGACAAGGCCTACAAAAGGGTGACTTATTAATATTTAAAAGGGAGGTTTTGACCTGTCAAAAAAGTTTATTTTAACAGGTTAATTTGCAGTGTTTAAACTGCCACAATCAGGCTACAATGGTAGGCCTGAAGCCATGTTTGAAACAGTCACTGTAGTAGATGGCACAATAGGTTCTGCAGTACACTAGTGATGTTTAACTTACAGGCCCGGCTAAATTTTGTACCATATACTAGGGACTTAAAGGTAAGTTAAATACAACAATTAGAAATATGCCAATTGAACCATTTTTAAAGGGGGAGCGCAGGTATTTTACCACTGGTTAGCATGGTTAAAGTGCACAGAGTTCTAACAGAGGCAAAAATATAGGGTTCAGCAAAAGGCAAAAAATATGGAATGACCAATAAGAAATGGCGGATTCCCTACGGTAGGCACAGGTCATTACGTACAATGCTGCACAAATTAGAATTAGATCCATAGCTCAGACCCAAAACCCAGGTTGCAAAATTCAACACCAGACCTAAAATTAAAGGCTTCATTTAGAGTTTTTGCGGGTGACCTGCCATCCGTCAGGGTGGCATAGGGCGTTATCTCCATCTCCCTGGCCGATTACCATCCACCACATTTACAGATTTCTACATGCCCGGCGGAGATCCCTATGCCATGGTGGCTCCTCTGAAAGCATTGTGAGTTTGCATAGAAGATACTATGTTTCTTGTGACTGCTCAGCAAACTTTTTTGTTTTTCAAAATCAATCTCCCAAAGCAGAAGTTTGTTTTGGAAAAACAAAAAATCAATGACCCAGACAGGCTGAGAGTTTTCTCATTTTTTATTTTTACTGTTCAGGAATGCCGGGCTTATCCGAAGTAATTCAGAACATCCACCATAAACAGGGCAGACAGCCTGATTTACTGACTTGCAGCCATCTGCCCATTGGTGTAAGGCTCCAGCCAGGGGAGCCAGTGGGGGTACCACCAGCTGAAACATTAAAATCTGTCAGATTCTAAATAGAAAAGGTAGATCATCAATTTGGCAGACATAGTATTCTGTCATGTTTGTGGGGAATATCCTGTCTGCCAAACTCTAATTGAGACCCTAAGTCTTTAATCAAGAACCTAGGATATGGTAATTTCAAAGACAGCTGCACTCACACCAGTCTGTAGTCTGAAAATGTTCATTAACAAAAAGAAAAATAGTCTGTGAATCAAAGAGTGACAAGTTGACATCCTGGCACCCTGTAAGCATAAAGCAAAAACACATGTACAGAATGCACATTTTTCTTTTTAGAATAATTTCAATGAAAATAGAATTTGAGAATGTTTTTTGAATTGAACATATTTTTAAGAAATACTGATTATTTTTTTAGCAGCAGGACGTGCGGTTTAGAGGGGGAAGGGTGGGGAGATTATTAAAATGATATACATTTAAATATATAAAAACATTTATAAATTTACATTAAAAAAATTAATTGATATATTTTAGATATGTTATTTTACACTTTATTCGTATTTATTAATTAAATGGTAATATTTAATTGTTTATTTCATTTTCATAACCGCTTTAAAAAAAATTTTAATTATGTAATTGAAAATGCAAATATTGAAAAAAATTCAAAATATTTTTAAAGGCGGTGTGTTTTTATATATATTTTAAAATATTGATTTTACTACTTAAACAATGTAAGGGCTATTTTACAATTGAGGAAAATTAAGTTAACCTTAAATTAAACTGAGTAAATGGTTGTTAGAAAAATGTTTTAAAAAAATGGAATTCCTTGATGGAACAGCAAGGTGAGGAGAGATGAATACTGGAGGGAGAGTGAGGACACTGGGCGAAATCCAATACAATGAGGCATGTGGAATTTATTTGGTCAAATATCAAGGAAACCCTGTTTGCTAAATATTTGGTAGGAGGATGATTTTGCAGTGTATTGTTGGGAATGGGATTGCAAATCACATTCCTCTGTGGTTGTTTTGTTCACACCAACCGATGTTTTTCAGTTAAGTCAGTTATGTGTACTCAAATATGAAAAATAAGCACAGGAGATGAGAAAGAACTGCATTTTCTGTTTTAAAACGTGAAATATATGTTGGGAGGATGTGGCCGCATATTTAGCTGCCACACCTACACTGACATGTTTTCTACTCAGATCTCTCAGGCGTGTTTTGAAAATGGTTTGCAAGGAATATTTTATGATTCACTGAAGTAAATGCCAGCACCGTAGAATAGGAATATCAAGAAATATATCAGCATGTACATCTGAAGTTGAGATTAGAAGAATGGCGCAGCAGAGCACTGCTATGACATAGTTATTAGAACATTGGAATGTTGGGAGCTCCTTTGAAAACAATGGAGTGCTCCGGGCTTATAATGGCCAGCTCCAACACTCCAATGTTGTCCTTCTCAGCTATTGCTGTGAACAAAGTCCTCACGGAGTCTGAGGGGATTTCAATCCCCTCAGGCTCCGTGAGGCCTTTGTTTCATTTGTTAGAACATTCTACCCTTTAGTGGCGGAATGTTCTAATAGCCTTATAGCCCTCGTAGCTGGTGGGCCACAGAGCATGAAATTCCTGCTCTCTTGTTAAAGGCCATTGCCTTAACAGAGTAATAACAACTGCAGACATATTTAAACGAAGCCAAGGAGCTCATGTTGCTCATAGCCATGCAATTGTGCTGGTCTTGGCGATTAACAAAAGGGTTATTATAGGGTTGATATATAAGGAGGGAGCTGGAGTAGAAAGACACTCCTGCCACAAAAAATGGTTTGTCTCACGTTACAAAACAGCCCTCAGGGTGGGCTCCACCCGTCATGCACATTTACAAATGCTGGAGCAAGTGTGTGCTACGCTGTCGGGTTTTACTCATTAGCAAAGCACAGCGGCAACATTTGCAGTGTGAGCAGGAACACGCTTGCATGGGAGCGTGACCACTGCATATGCATTTCCAGGCCCAGACTCCAGTGGCATTGAAACGGCAATCTGACATGACTGAGCCAGCACAGCCTGTGAAGCCTGGTTAGAGGTCACGGCTCACGGGAGACACTGGCAGCTATGTTCTGGGGTGAAGTGGGCTGTACATCAGCCTTTGGAGAGGGGCCACAGAAGGCTCTCCGTGGGGGAGGGCAGGGCAAAGACTTCTGTGACAAATGGAGCTGTTGTACATAACTCCAGCAAAGTACGTGGCATAAATAACAAAGCCGGGTTAGCCTTATTATCGGCCCACCATGTTATTAGTGGGGTACGGTAAGGTCAAGGGTGGGCTGGGCGTAGTTGGCGTAGCGCCACTACGCAGAATTTTGGAAAAAATGTGTGGAAAACGAGCGCACGTCCTGAGGGTCCGTGTGCTCGGGACAGGGGTCCCTCGTGCCTGGGCAGGCTCCCCGATCTCCCTGGCCTGGCTGGGTTGAGAAGCACGGACCGGCCCCGGGGACTGCGTTTCGGTCAGGGCCTGGGGTTTGGGAGCCCCCGTCCTGCCGCCTGCCAAGTATCCATCTGCCCGGGACAAGGATCCCTGGTGCAGAGCCCCGGAGACCTGCAAGGGCATGCGGGAGCCCTACCGCTATGGCTCGGCTCGGGTCAGGCAGATGGCAGTCCTTTCGGTCCCGGCCATCTGGTCGCACCTCTCCCCTCGGCCATCTGGTTTCACGCAATGCTTTCCAATGGGGCGACCAGATGGCCGGGCCGCCCTGGAAGTCCCGATGAGGGCTCATTTGCATCCCGGATCCCAGCCAGGGCTCCAGGAGGTCGGGAACGTTCGCGCCCAGGGTCCCCTGAGCCTCGCGGTGCGCACGGATTCCCAGAAAGCGGGGTAGCCTTCCTCCGGATTACTAGGGCCAGGGTATGCCGGGACACCCCTCCCGGGCTGGCGGTTCTCTGCCGGGGACCAGATGGGCTATGCCCGGACAACACCTCCCGAGGCATCCGGGGCTCCCTCCTCCGGCCCACAGTGTGGCAAGGTGCCCGGGACGGGCTCCATAGGTCCTGGGCAGTCCTCCCCCGGGCGCCCGGGCCAGAGAGCTCCCGTGGTCCTCCCCATGCCTGAGGCCCAGCCGGGGTCCACGAGCCCCCCAGGACGCGGAGCCCCCGAGCCCTGCGTGGGCAGGCGGGAGCCCTACCGCGAAGGCTCGGCTCGGGGCGGGCAGATGGGAGTCCTTTCGACCCCAGCCATCTGGTCGCACGCAATGCTTTCCAATGGGGCGACCAGATGGCCGGGCTGCCCTGGAAGTCCCGATGAGGGCTCATTTGCCTCCCGGATCCCAGCCAGGGCTCCAGGAGGTCGGGCACGTTCGCGCCCAGGGTCCCCTGAGCCTCGCGGTGCGCACGGATTCCCAGAAAGCGGGGTAGCCTTCCTCCGGATTACTAGGGGCAGGGCATGCCGGGACACCCCTCCTGGGCTGGCGGTTCTCAGCTGGGGACCAGATGGGCTGGGCCCGGACAACACCTCCCCAGCGTCCGGGGATCCCTCCTCCGGCCTGCGGCGTGGCAAAGTGCCCAGGACTGGCTCCACGGGTCCTGGGCAGTCCTCCCCCGGGCGTCCGGGCCTGAGAGCTCTGGCTGGCCTCCCCGTGCCTAAGGCCCGGCCGGGGTCCCCCGAGCACCCGGGATGCGGAGCCCCCGAGCCCTGCAAGGGCAGGCGGGAGCCCTGCAAGGGCAGGTGGGAGCCCTACCGCGAAGGCTCGGGGGTGGGCAGATGGGCGTCCTTTCGGTCCCGGCCATCTGGTCGCTCCTATCCCCTCGGCCATCTGGTCGCACGCAATGCTTTCCAATGGGGCGACCAGATGGCCGGGCTGGCCTGGAAGTTCCGATGAGGGCTCATTTGCCTCCCCGATCCCAGCCAGGGCTCCAGGAGGTCGGGCGCGTCCGTGCCTAGGGTCCCCTCAGTCTCGCGATGCACACGGGTTACCAGAAAGGGGGGTAGCCTTCCTCCGGATTACTAGGGACAGGGCACGCCGGAACCCCTCTCGGCCTAGCGGTCCTCAGCCATCAGCTGGACGGGCCAGGATGCTGCCCCAGCCTGGGGTCTGTCCCCGGGTCAGCCGTGTGGCAGGATGCCCGGGACGGGGTCCCGTGGGCCCGGGGAGCCTCCCCCTGCTCGGCTGGGTTCAGGGGCTCCCAGGGGCCCTGGGGAGGGTGGCCTCCCCACCCTGGGCTCCGTCCTCGGTCCTGCCGTGTGGCAGGGTGACCGGGACGGGGTCCCGCAAGCCCGGGGAGGCTTCCCCTGCGCCTTTGGGCCCGGGAGCCCCGGCTGGGTCCAGGGGCCCCTCCGGGCCCCGGGTCGGGTGCTCCAGCCCTGGGCCCCGTCCCCCTGCCTGCAGCTATGCCAAAGGTCCAAGACGGGGTTCCGTCGTGCCCGGGGAGCCCCCCTCGCTTGGCTGGGTTCAGGAGCTCCATCCGGGGCCCCTGAGGGCCCCGGGGAGGGCGGCCTCCCCACCCCGGGCTCCGTCCTCGGTCCTGCCGCATGGCAGGGTGCCTGGGATGAGGTCCCGTGGTCACGGGGAGGCTTCCCCTGCGCCTTTGGGCCCGGGAGCCCCGGCTGGGTCCAGGGGCCCCTCCGGGCCCCGGGTCGGGTGCTCCAGCCCTGGGCCCCGTCCCCCTGCCTGCAGCTATGCCAAAGGTCCAAGACGGGGTTCCGTTGTGCCCAGGGAGCCCCCCTCGCTTGGCTGGGTTCAGGAGCTCCGTCCGGGGCCCCTGAGGGCCCCGGGGAGGGCGGCCTCCCCACCCCGGGCTCCGTCCTCAGTCCTCAGTCCTGCCGCGTGGCAGGGTGCCCGGGATGGGGTCCCGTGGTCCCGGGGAGGCTTCCCCAGCGCCTCTGGGCCCGGGAGCCCCGGCTGGGTCCAGGGGCCCCGGCTGGGTCCAGGGGCCCCTCCGGGCCCTGGGTCGGGTGCTCCAGCCCTGGGCCCTGTCCCCTGTCCCCCGGCCTGCCTCTATGCCAAGGGCCTGGGACGGGGGTCCGTCGGTCCCGTGCAGACCTCCCCCGCTTCACCTGCTTGTCGAGGTGTCTGCGGGCCCCGGGTCGGAGGGCCCGTCAGCTCCCCCCCTCGCAGCCCCCATGGCTGGGGCCCAGCTGGGGCCCTGGGCCTCCGGTCCCCCACGCCCCGGCGCCCACTCACTCTTTCGTTGGGGCACAGAGCGGCCAGATGGCTTCCTTTTCGTGCCCGGCCATCTGGTCGCACCTTTCCCCTCGGCCATCTGGTCGCACCCAATGCTTTCCTATGGGGTGACCAGATGGCCTGGCTTCCCTGGAAGTCCCGATGAGGGCTCATTTGCCTCCCCGATCCCAGCGAGGGCTCCAGGAGGTCGGGTACTTTTGCGCCTTGGGTCCCCTCTGTCACCTCGTGTGCACGGATTACAAGAAAGGGGGGTGTTTTTCCTCCGGATTATTAGGGAGAGGGTCAGTCAGACCTCCGTGAGGTCTGGCGATTCTGAAACAGGGGAAGGCAGCACCCGGGCCCGCCCGCTGGGGCCCCCAGGGGCCCGGGGATGCACCTGCCTCTCAGCCCCTTGCTGATGGTCCTTTTTCTCCGAGTTTGCTCAGTCAGACCTCCGTGAGGTCCGGGGATGCTGAGATGGAGGAAGGCAGCACCCGGGCCCGCCCGCCGGGGCCCCCAGGGGCCCGGGTACGCACCTGCCTCTCAGCCCCTTCCCGATGGTCCTTTTTCTCCGAGTTTGCTCAGTCAGACCTCCGTGAGGTCCAGGGATGCTGAGACGGGGTAAGGCAGCACCCGGGCCCACCTGCTGGGGCCCCCAGGGGCCCAGGTACGCACCTGTCTCTCAGCCCCTTCCCGATGGTCCTTTTTCTCCGAGTTTGCTCAGTCAGACCTCCGTGAGGTCCGGGGATGCTGAGACGGGG